>JAGFMF010011446.1:302258-336632 GCA_019455555.1 Galemys pyrenaicus | reverse complement strand
CCCCCTGGCCGGCAGCAGGGATCGAACTCGTGCTGCAGTGGCTGCGATTTGCTTCGTAGTGCGTTGCTTAACCCACTGCGCCACCAGGGGAGGCCAGAAGTATGATTTTCAACATGCTAATGCTTTTAACAATTTAGTAGTTCTTTACAAATGTTATGAAAATCATGATTCACAAATCTTGTAGCAACAAATGGTATCAGAATTCCCCAGTGCTATGAATCTTGTTCTTTGGAGTATCAGTGAACTTCTCTGCAATAGAAAATAGCTTTATATTCCACTCCCAGTTCTCAAGAGAAGCTCTTGACAAGGCAGTGATTCAAGTCCTGACTATGATATAAAGTGTGACTTTCAAGACGTTGCACAAAACTTCTTTCATAATCTCTGGCAGTCTTTGATGCTAATGTAAAAGTAATGATTCATAGAGACCTACTGGAGCATCTTCCTTCACCCAAACAGTAAGACCAGATGTGTTAACAGGTACCCCATCAGTTTTTTGATGGCAAGGCACTTCACTGTTTTATTTCTCAATAGTCTTTCCAGCTTCCAAAATGGGTTCACAAAACAAGAATTCTTTGATGGCATCAGTATGCTCTTAAAAGATAAAAAAGAGAAACTGGCTTTGTTATGAAACATCAGAATTTTATTTTATTACATGTTTGAAAGAAAATGGGATAACTGCCAATTCCTTTAAAACCCAGATTTGAGAAAACTCCAAAGGAAAAAACATTAACCATTCTAAAAGAATAATGTAATCTCTGAAAGAGGCCCTCCTGGTTAACACAAACCATCAGAGATCAGGGTTTCACAAAGTTGCTCTTCAATCCTGTCACTGCTTTGTTTACAAGATTTTGAAAGATAAGACTTTTGTGTTGTAACAAATCTAAGTGTAGGTAAGGTTCCAGATTTTTCTGATCTGGTCATCTTTTGTCAAAATGATTCACACTGTCCAATACGTTTTCTGGCATGACAAACAATTTCTTCAGCTGTGTTGATTTCTAGCTTCCATTAGCAAGAAACTTGCCAGAAAAGAAGCAAATTTTGTATCTCTTACAGTCTTTAGAGTAAGACCAAGGACATATAAATTTTGTCCTACTTTTTCTCTCTCTCTTTTTTCTTTCCTTATTGTTTTCATTGTAAAATTTTCCGATTTAAACTACACTCTGGCTAAGCAGTTGGCATGGTAAGTTTTCATTGCTTTTTATAAAAGAACCAGGGCCTCCCTAGTGGTGCAGTGGGTTAAGCAACGCACTATGAAGCAAACCGCAGCCACTGCAGCACAAGTTTGATCCCTGCTGCTGGCCAGGGAGGGGACCCACATGGTGTAGCAGACCTCTCCTGGCTTGCTCGTTGCTGCCCTCAGCAGTGTTTCAGTCAGTCTGCCTGTTCTGCTCCCCACTCTGTCTCTGGTGAATCCTCTCACCTCCCTGGACTCTGGCCTGTACCCAAGCTCTTGTATGCATAAATAAAATAAAATCTTTTAAAAATAAATAAATAAATAAATAAAAGAACCACATGCAGCAACAATGAAAACTGAATATAATCTAACTGAATACACTAATCCATGACAACCTGTTCTTGTTTAAAGTAGAGAAAGGAAAAAAATAAAACAAGTTTGACTATCGGGGGGAAAAGTTTTAAAAAAGATAATTTTCAAAAAACAGTAAAAACTTTTAAAAAGATTTTTAAAACATTTTCAGCTTGTAAACTACAAGCCTAAATCTTAAACTCCACTCATGGATACAGGTAAAGAATTCCTGAGCTTTTATCTCTGAAGTCATTATAACAAATAGATTTGAAGGAAAAAAATACTGACAAATATTCAACTTACTACTGTGGCAAAATGTATTTTTCCAAAGATAGTCATGACAGCATATCCATTATCACATGTTTTCTAGAACTTGCCATCTCCCCAGCAAGAAGTGACATCTATCTAGATGTGGATATGACTCATCAATAGACTTCAGTGGAAATAACAATGCATAGCTTCAAGAATCTTTGTCAAACAAACAAACAAGCAAATAAAACCAAAGGCAGCTTTCTTCCTGGTCACTTTAACACTTATACTTTAACACTGACTGATCTGAGCATACCATGCTGTGCAGAAGTAAGGGCACATGTAGGCACTCTAGTCCACATCAAGTTATCCCAGTTCAGGAACCGGATATTTTGAGAAATAAGCCTTCAATTTATCAAATAACTACATAAATTATATTTTATAGATTTATTTATTTATGCATATAAGAGTTGGGGTATAGGCCAGAGGTGTAGGGGGTGAGAGGATTCACCAGAGACAGCATGGGAAACAGAACAGGCAAATCTACTGAAATACACTGCTGAGGGGAAGCAGTGGGTGAGTCAGGAGAGGACTGCTGCACCATGTGGGCCACCTCCCTGGCTGGGGATCAAACTCACGCTGCAGTGGCTGCAGATATTTCCACAGTGCTGAGACTTAATCCTTTGTGCCACTAGGGAGGCCCACTATACATATTATTAAGCTCTCAGAAGTTGATCCCAATCTTCAAGCTTCCCAAATGAAACCTCAGTTATCACAGAGCTGAGAAAACAATCCCGTCTGGAGTTCTCAACACACAGATGTTATATGTATAATAAAAATGCATGTATATATGCAATGTGAAATACCACACACTTTTGGAATAGGTGTTAAGCAGTGATACTAACTGGAATAACTAACTTGGGGAATAAAAGTTAATCCCATTTCTAAAATCACATGTTTTTTGATCTAAACAAAGTTACTCTTCCTATTTATAAAGATTGACAAAGTTTAATGGGTATAGATGGGCTATGTGTATGTATATCTATCTATCTATCTATCTATAGATAGATATAGATATATGGACTGTCCTCTTTAGTCTACCAAATATTTAAATAAATTTATACAAACCACTCCCAATTATCACAAATGACATTAAAAGGTATTTTATATTTTAACTCTCAATTAAGTCTCACAGTAACTATATGAGCTAAGTCTTAGACACAGGCTCATAGGGTAGCTAAATTGTTTATACAAATTGTGATTTTTTTTCCCCCTTGCTGAATAGTAGAATATTCTCTTCCTATTATTTACAAAGAATGATTAACAAAGTCCCAAGACACCAATATGTCTTTTATATGTAGTATACAATTTACAGTAATCAGTTATTGCATAAGGTAAGAAACTGGAAAACATACAAACCTAAAAACAGTTTTAAAAGAAATAGTAAAAAGGAAAAGTGACCATTATAAATGCAAATGCAACAAAGTACATGAAATCTTATTAAATTGCAACCACTGATTCAAGGTAGTAAAAACTGGTTATGCAATAACCCTTCTCGAAATATTATACAGATGTACCCCTTCATCTATTCCAATATATGGAAAGAATAAAAGAGAAAAAAAATACATATTAAAAAAGCAAGTACATAATGTGGTGAGAGGTGAAAAAGCATCACTGGCACTGAAGTTAGGGTGCCAGTTCCTCTACCACTTCCTCCCCAAATCTTAGCGCATGTTTCTTATTCCAGAAGGAAATATTTTGGAACAGAAAAGTGGCATAATCATATATACAGTTTAAGAAGAATTAATCCAGTCACTATGTTTAGGAAAAGTATGAAGAGAGGTAAGAACAGAACACTAGTACTAAAGTTTAGGCACAAATAGATAAGGGTTAAGACGAAGACAGTAAAGATAAAAATGGGAAAGCTAAAGCTGAAAAACATTTTGAAAGAAAAATTAACAAGATTTGGTTGTCATGGGAGATTAATGTTGAACTATACAGAAAACACCTCTTCTAAATTGATTATAGAAAATATGCAGCTATAAAATTAATTTTTAGTTTCTGTTCCTAAATTAAATAGGGCTAAAGCTGTAATACAACAGTAGTATTAATAAACAGACGGCTTGAAAATGAAATATACAAAGTCACCCAGAACTAAATTATACAAAAATGGGAAAGGTATCCCATCCAGAACAGGAAAGAATCCCATTCAGAATCGGGAGTATTCCCACTGCAAAAGACCCAGTGTAGTCTTCCAAAATGACACTGTGACTATGTTAATGAATAAAGCTAAGTAAGCAAAATACAAAAGCACTCACAATAATGATATCTCAGCTCATATCTACTATGTAAGCACCACTGGGACAGAAATATGATTGTCTTTTTTCACTATATCTCAAACATCTAGGATATATGATAAACTAGTAACTAAAGTACATTAAATATAACCTCCATAAACAATAAAATATGATAACTTCAAATGATTTCTTCAAAAATCTCAACAAGAAAATGGAAAGTGAGTAACTAACAGTCAAACTAGAATATAAGGAATTAGTTCATGTTTTTAGAATGTTGAAAAAGCCCAAATGGTTCAGTTAACAAAAATTAGAGCAAGTTTAGAAGGGAAAACTAAAATAAATAAATAGAAGAGCAAATTGTAGAGTTAATAATTTTCACGACATAGTCTTTCTTAAAGTCTCGAAAAAATTAATACAAGATAAAGCTGAATTTCTGAACGTCAATAGTAAAATATGTAATACCACTTATATAATTTAAATGTGATGGTTTTAAATATTTAATACTGATTTAATTATTAATTAGCATACCTAATTATAAATTAAATATGAATAAATTATAAGATGGATTATAAAATTATAAATTAAATATGGATAAATCATACATAAAATTAATTAAATAATATAAATTAGATATAATTATTAAATATTTAAATACATTGACTTTACAAATTTGACAGACAAAAAAATAAACTGGAGGTACAGATCCTAAACAAATCCACTGTATTGCCTTAAAGATTAGAATAATCACTACAAGGGTATTATGGCATTGCTCTAATGGTCTCATAAGCAGCTTACAAACATCTACATACAGATAATAAGCACCTTTAAACAGAACTCAGAAATTATTTAGGGGAAATATGGTGGTGTTTAAGTTTTTTATTTAAGCTATACCATTAGGAAGGGAAATGTTGATGTCATAAAAAGATAAACTTTTACATTAGCAAGAAACTCACTGGGAAGCTCAATTTACATTGATGTGTAAAATCTTTTGTTACAGTCTGCTTAAAAATGCTTTTTTTAAAATAAACAGATATGTTCTCTTGGCTTGACTTTATAAATAAACTCTTTCAGGAAACATTTCACTTTTCAACCCAACTTGTAAAAGATACAATGTTTGCTGTAAAAAACACACAAAACAACTGGTAGGGTGTTGCTATGGGAACAATATTTTAATACCATTTTTACACCAGCAGCTTTAAAGAACAATGAGGTTAAGAAAAACTAAGGAAAAAAGAAGGGAGGAAAGATTATCCCAGTATTTCACAATACAAGAGTTATAATCACAGTACAACAGAGCTTCATATACTTTTTACTTGGGAGGGGAAGTTTTAGGAGCAACTTTAGGAAATAATAGAGAATATTAACAAAAGTAAAGTAGTATCGGCTGTTTTGAATAAGAATAAACAGATGCAATCAGATCCTTCTTCTAGGAGGGGCAAAGAGGAAAGGCCTCCATGTGGAGTAAAACTACTATCGAATCACCCCCATTCATAATCATCCAAGTCCTCAGAATCAAAATATAAATATTCTTTTAACTCAAACCTGGAGAAAAAATGGGAGGGATACTGATATCAACTGAGGCCTGAAAATGTTCCATATCTAATTGCAGTTAACTATGTGGAATATTTCCCTCTTAAATATGACCTTAGTTGGGTGATTTAGAAAATTGTTTTAAAACTTGTGTTCTGTTTATCTGTGTTAATAAAGAATGAAATTTTGTTTACCACAAACACACCATAACTGGATGAGGGAAAAAGCACTAAACACTTCCAACATGAACCTTGACTACAGATATTAAGGCTGTTCGGATCCCAGAGTCAAAAACTTAGTAGAAAAAAGTCCACTGATTCAGATTCTTTGGTTATAGAGCAAAGAATGTTTACTTCTAGTTTCTGAAGAGTAATAAAGAATATATGAAAAGGCTAGAAATAATATGTTGCATTTTATAATCTCATGAAATCTCTAGATACTCTTGTAGGAATTAAATTGGATGCCATTTTTCCCCTATCAAGTTGGACAGGATAGCCATCATTAAGTGGCACATCTGAACAGTATTAATAACCATATTATTTATCAACAATATGCAGAACTGAAATGATATTAAACTTTCAATAAGTAGAAAAGAGAGTGGAGGGAGTAGAGAAGTGTTTTGGGCCCTTCCCCATGCCCTTCCCTCTCCTTCAAGAGCAAGCTCTTACTTGTCCTTCAAATTTATGCCAACAGGAAATTCCCAAGCAGCACTCTCAGACCCCCAAGTATGGGCTAGTTGCTCCCCCAACATCCTGTGATTTACATAGACTTGAGACTGGTGTTTTCTTATTTGTCTCCAAAAACAATTAACTTCTTGAGAGAAAGGGGAAAAGTGTGTTTACAATATCCTTAGCACGTAACACATGCCTAGATTATAATACTCAAATATTTAATGGAAAATCAACTTATTTGAATAGTTAATTCATATAGATACTCTTTTCTGCCATTGTTTATTAAGTCATATGTTGTTATATAGGAAGGAGAATTAGCGTGGGTCCAAATTTTAGATAATGAAATGAAATCGGTCCACAAAGTTTAATTTTGTTTCAAATAATCTGCCCAACCAGAAAGTTCAGTCTTCTTAACTGAGAAAACTTTATGAGAACAAACACCTTTAACTGTAATTAATTTTGTTAAAATAACAAGTATTCTGCTGGATTTTTTCCAATAATTTATTAAGAGTCCACTTTGTTCCATTCCAGCACTGTACTAGATAGATTTTAAGGATTCAAGAGTGACTATATCAGGCACAATCCCTGACCTAAATTTTATGAAGACAAAGTAAATCTAGACTAAAAATACCTTTTTTTAAAAAAAAAAAAAAAGAAGAAGTTAATATATGAGTTTCATAAAGCCCACTAAATTGTTCATTTTTGTTTTAGAACAAAAGCATTTCAAATTACTAATAATTAGTTGAGTAGTTGTTTAGCTAGTAAAAGGTTTCTTTTTCTACTGGGAATATTCTGAGGATAAACTTACATACCAGGCATAACTGAACAGATAGGAAGACAGTCCCAGATAAGAAGAAGAAAAACAGATAAAATAAGTAAGAATAGTCTTGTGGAATCACAAGCAGCTACAATCACAAAACAAACCTAACTTCTGTTGAATGGTAGACAAAAAGGCAGAAAACACATAAGACACAAGGAAGAAATGAGAAGAAAAAAATTGTATACATAGGTGAAAAAGAATATATCAAATGATGAAACAAAAATATTAGCATATTAATAAGCTTCAACTTAGGTTTTGAATTCAAAGTAAGAATCTGGGAGCCAACAGCAAATTCTTTTCAGAGTTGCCTATGAATTATAAATCAAATCACATATACTACAATACAGATTTAGCACAACATTAAAAAACAATGGTAACACACTGCTACCCAAAAACAACACACTGAACACCAACTTAGTTACAGGTTTCAAAGTCAGAGATACATCAAGGAACTGATGAACTCTTAGTTATTATAATTAAAATGTCCAAGACCCATATATTTAAATATTACTTCATTAAAAATTACTGTATTTTGTAAGGGGCTTTAATGATTTTTAATTAGGCACTTCTTAAAAAGTTCTTATTTAACTCTTCAGCCTACTTTGCTGTTGAATTTTTAAAAATACCCAATTTTAAGAATTCTTTTGGAGAGGGATAGGTTATTAACATGAGCACCATGCCAGCAACATCCAAAAACCAAAACCACAAATAAACTTTAGTATTACTAATCAATTGTTTTAACATAAACGTGACTTGCCAAACTTATCAGAAAGGCAAACAGTGAGGAAGAAAAAAAAGGTTCCTTTTAAAATTAGAACTAACTCATGGAGAAAAAAGATGACCAAAACCTGTATCAAAACCTTGCTTACTATTTTCCAAATAAAATTCTGAAATATTTTTTTTCTTTCTTTCAAGAATACCAAACATTATATTGGGCAAATTTTAATCCTTTAACAATCATTTTGTTTAATCATTTAGCAATTTACTCTCAAGTATTTGAATGCTATATTACCTAATAGCATCACTAAGAATCTAAAAACAAGTTTCCAATTAATTTGAACATTCTTTTAGAAAATTTAGCCCATTCAAACACTGAAATGACTGAGCTGCTAAGTATGCTAAGAAGCTTAAACCAAGATTTATTTATATCAGTTTATCTCATTCCCATTAGAATAACAGACTTACTTTTTTAAAACAATAATCTTCACCCTCTCAAAATGGAGTCTATTAATTAGTTTGTATCCGTTGAAATTCCACTTCATCTTGACTTTGCACCTTTCTGACTGTGTTTTGTGTGTTTCTTAAGTCAAAGATATTGAAAATGTGAGCATCTTAAGTCAAGACAAAAAAGAGATATAAGGTCAAAGTAACGGAATAATCTGTGAAGCTATATCACTACAATAACCGACTGGTACTTGAAGTAACTGAAGTCCCTTTATGCTAAATTCTCTACTGTAATGTGTCATTGTGTCAGAACTATGACCTTTCCTTTTTATGACCCCATCACTTCAGAGTACCCTGTCCACTAGCTCTGTCCACTGACACCAAATACTGCCTGGTCAAGTGCTTCCACTCCTTGCCTGAAACCCTGCCAGTTGTGTCTAAGGGTTCCTAGCCTGCATAGCTCCTTCATAATCCCTCATCTTCTTCTCCCAGGCAAAGTACTGGCTCCAAAGCCTCAGCGCTTAGATAATAGAATTTCTATTCTTACCTCTAGATGCCATCAAACCCCGTCACCTCTGACACTATGGCTAGCTAACCTCCACCAAATCCCCTTCTACCTCCTGGCCAGTGATCTGGATCTGAAGAGCCTACCCCCACAAGGCAAGATATATTCTAGAGTAATAACATTTTAATTCTGAATGTGTTTCTCCATAGACAAAATGTTTTAAGTAGTCCTAACATACTGTAATACTACAGCACCAAAACTCAGTTACTTAGAGGTTAAAATTGTTTTGGTGGGGTAGGCATCATGAATCTGTCCTGAGGGGAAAGGCATTTTATATGTCACACAACTGAATTAAGAAGACTTTCCACCTTCCTGAAAATACTATTATGTATTCTCTCAGCAGGCGATATTATGTGTTACAAAGAGTAATGATTAATTATCTGTATACTGACTAACATTTGAAGGGGAATACAAATATACCTGCTACTATAGTACATTTTAAACATAATTCAGCATTAAAGACAACAAATTTAATTTTTTTTAAGACTATTTATCAGCTCCTTCTTTATTATTACTGGCTGACCCTAAGGTCACCACCAATTTACCTTTCTATCACACTAATAAATTCAACTTCAGAGAAAGAAAGAAAGCTAACCTTCACTGAGAACTGATGAGGAGTCCAAAGATGTACATACTTTAATTTATTCTTACTATAATTCTGGGAGATCAGGTACTATTCATCCTATTTTAAATATGAACAAACTAAGGTTCACAAAAGTCAGCTATATTGATAGCCAGTTTACAGCATTAGTAATTTTATTAGGGAAAAAAACTGCACAGATTGAGACAGGTGTTAATTACACATCAAAATAAGTAGCCTAAATAAAGACTGAATTGGAAGGAAAAGTAAAAATTAGCCATAGTCTAACCCAAGAGCGTAACTACAAGTGTGTACCACTAAAATATGTGCAAGGGTAGACATCTCTGCTCTCATAAACTCCACCCTCCAAAAAACTTACATGCTATTTGAAGATATTTGAAAAGAAAGTGCTCTGTCAAAACATTTAATGAGATTTATTTGATATTCTCTTATCCGGTAGAGCTAAGAATGACCTAGAATATTAACCTGTAATTTAGCAAGTTAGAAGACTCAGTGATTTTGAGAATCTGGACAACTTATGAACTGCAGCATGGCCTGACTCCTTGGCAATGCAAACCCTACAAGTAAATTAAGATGGAACCTGATTCCCCTTCAAAACAGCTTTATCACAATCAGTTATCTAAAACAGAGGTCCTGGTACTACTGGCAACTTGCCCAAGATATACAGGAGTAATGGTAAAGTCCAGATACAACCCCAAGTCTATGTGAATTGAAAGTTCATATTCTCTCCCACTTTACAATCTGAAACCAAAAGCATATTTTTTAGATTAATAATTTATTTTCTACTTCAATCTCTAAATCTATAATCATCAAATTTGTATTTTATAACTTAGCATCTTCTACAAAAAACTTTAAAATTAAATGCACTTTTTTAAAAATTACTCTGATCACAGTGAAAACAATTCCAACTAATAAATTATATTTTCTTTGATTGGAATTTAAACAGGAAAAGTTTGTTATTATCAATAACACCATTTACTGTGCATTTTTTTCAGCCTCTAAGGTTTTTGCATATCATTACCAGATTTATTTTCAGTCCTTTACTCCGCATTCATTATATCACTAGCATAATTTTACTTCAATATTATTCAAGAAAAAAAAGACTAAAAATAGGGAGTTAATAGCCAATCAAATCTAATTTAATTAGAGCAGGAATATGCTATTGATCATTTTTATATTTTGGGGCGAGCTGAAATAATTCCAGTAATTTACTTAGTAGGGAGCAATAATGGCACAGCAGAAAGTCAACTCTTCAATCACAACCCACCAATTCCTCACTAAGAGAAAGGAGTTACAGCAACAAGTGCCTAAAGGTACTGCTTTCAACAACTAGTCTATTTGCAAACAGGGGAAGAAAGAGACATGCGGTTGGGAGGGGGAGGTGGAACTCAATTATACCTATGACTTGTGTTAACACATCAATCTATCTCTGTTTCCATTTTCCAAATTCAATCAAAAGTAATTCCAAGCTCCATCTCCAACTCATACAAAATTTCATTTCTCATTATGAGTCTCCAAGAATATAGTTATTTTGCCAAGAAAGTCAAGCTATATTATGTACCTGAGAACTATCACTATTTGACACAAGAAGGAAGAAAAAAACACATTTATTTAATGAGGAAAAATCTATGCTGACACTTCAATCCCAAAAATAAACTTTTTTGTTTCTAAGGAGAACACAAGGATCACACCAAAAAGCAAATCTGCTCATCCTGCTCAAAGGCAACTTCATACATAATTAATTTAGGTCTAGTCTCCTGAAATCATGCCAAACTTTTTATAAAAACAATTATTACAGAAGATCACTGTACAAGTTCACTGGGGAAGAGATTTTCTACCTTTAAGGGTTTTCACAAAAATCCTAATACTATACTTTGATTTTGTCCCTTACATATATGGGGGGAAATAACTAATATCACCTATTTCCATATATCTATACTTACAAGTTTGGACATATATTAAAGGAAAAATCTGCACTCATTGCAACACAAAAACAACTGAGATGATGTAATTAAACAGTTTGCAACTTAATCACGAAATTTAACAAAATCGTTTTTATGTTGATAAAAATTAATATATTATTGAGAATTGATGCCTTGTTCATAGCCATTTTAAAGCCCTTTCCAAGAAACCTGAAGCAAACATACATCCTATCAATTCCATTTCATAAATTTAAAAAAGCAAACTTATTCTTGCCAACAGGAAAATTCCAAGCATACTACCGAAGTTTACATAGCAGCCTGCTACACCACCCATAGTGGCAAAAGAGAGGAAACAAATAGTGGCGAGTCTTTAAACTGCCACTCTTTCCCGCTAGCTCCACACTATGCACAAAAACTGCAAGTGAATCTTTTATAGCGGATCCCACTTCTCACTGTAGTAGCATCAATGCTGGGATGCTGGTGGTACATAAATTCTGGGCAGAACTAAGCAGAGGTAGATGAGGAAATGGCTTCTTGCATTGCTGAGCCAAACCAAAGAAAGACAGCAATCTGATAAGAAATCAGTTTTTCTCTATTTGTATTCCCTCCTCAACCTATGTCCTTTACCCTGCTTCTCACCCACTTTCCTTTCAGTCTATCTTCACTTTCCTTTGGAGCATCTCAGGTTTTTTTGAAGAGTATGAAGAGTATGCAGGAATTATGTCTTATAATCTTTTAATATCTCAGAGCCTGGCATGGTTAATAAATGTTCATCAGCTGATTTTGATAGTTTAAATTTACTTTTGTTTGACCCCAGATCAATATTTTATTGAAAAAAAGAGAATGTCTACTCTTGAGATGAAAATTCTCTGTGGTTTTGAAGAGAAAAATAATGTAGGGGCCACCCTGGTGGCACAATGGGTTAAGCACTGCACTACAAAGCAAAATGTAGCCACTGCAGCAAGAGTTTGATCCCTGCCTCCACATGGTGCAGCAGACCTCTCCTGCCTCACCCTCTGCTCCCATCAGCAGTGTATTTCAGTCTATCTGCCTGTTCTGCTCCCCACTCTTGTCTCTGGTGCATCCTCTCACCTCCCTTCCCCGCCCCTGCACATCTGGCCTGTACCTCAGTTCTTATACGCACAAATAAATAAATTTAAAAAGGCAAAAAATGTAGACTAGACACAAAACATTAATAACTATTTCTTTTTTTTAATAACGACTATTTCTAAGTATCACCATAACTGATGTTTATAGAATCCCTTTTCCACATTGAGAATTTTATAGTGAACACATCTTGATTTCATAATCAAGAAATAAATCACTGGGATCAAAATTAATATTATTTACCACATTTCCAACCTAACAGCCGTATGATTACAAAGGCCACAGACCAGAAAGGTAAAAGACCTTATATTAGAACTTCCCTGTAACTTCCCTTCTCAAACTAAAAGTACTAACAGTCACATGTCCATTGTATGTTCATAATCCAAAATGACTCACTGTTATGGTATAGTGTAAACTGTACAAAACTGTATAAAGGTACAGGGCTACAATTAATCTTTGATAAATAAAATTAAAGTGAAATTAAAATGTAAAATGACATTATTTTTTAATGGAAATTGAGATAAAACATTTTAGTTGCTAAACTTCATCCCATTCTATACAAATCCTTTCAAATTCATTCCACAACTATAAGTTCTTTGACTACTTTTTTTTAGTTATGTGACTGTCAAATAACATTATCAAACACACACACACACAAATGAAAGTATAAGGATAACAGGACTTACGATAAAGCTACAGCAATACCAAAATAGGGTGGTATTATCAAAAGACTAAACAAATAGATCAAGGGAACAAAATTGGAAGTCCAGAAAAGGACCTACTTAAATAGCCAACTGATCTTTAACAAAGACAAAGGCAACCATGGAGCAAAGACAATCTGTTCAACAAATGGTGCTGGCACAAATGAACAACCATCGCAAAGAAATGAATGTAGACTAACCTATTCAACCTATGCTATTCAAAACAATTCACTCAAAATCGATTGCCTATCTAAATGCAAAACACAAAATTATAAAATTCCTAGAAAATAACATAGAAGAAAATCTAGCTGACCATGAGTTTGGATATGATTTTTTTTGTTTTTTAAAGATTTATTTATTTATGCACACAAAACTGGGGGATAGGCCAGAAGTGCAGGAGGTGAGAGGAGTCACCAGAGGAAGAGTGGGGAGCAGAACAGGTGGATCAACTGAAACACACTGCTGAGGGAAGCAGCCGGTGAGACAGGAGAGGTCTCGCTCACCATGTTGGTCACTTCCCTGGCCAGGGATTGAACTCTGTGGCTGCAGGTAGCTTCCAAGTGCTGCGCTTTAACCCCTTGCGCCTCCAGAGAGGGCCCTGGATATGATTTTTTTTGGATAGGACATCAAATCACAATTCATGAGAGAAAGAATTTACAAGATCAAATTCATTAAAATTAAATATTTCTCCTCTTTAAAAGACATTGTCAGGACAATAAAAAAATATTTAAAAAATATTTTAACTGGGAGACTGGGAGAAAACATTTGCAAAACACACATGTATAAAAGAACTGATAACCAAAATACACAAAGAATTCTTAACACTCAACAATTTAAAAAAAATGTGATTTTAAAATGTGTCAAAGATTGTAACAGATACCTCACCAGAGATAAATGACAACTATATTCAACAGATGTTCCATATCATATGGCATCAGAAAAATGCAAATTAAAATAACAATGAAATACCACCACATACCTATGTGAACGGCTAAAATCTAAACCACTAATAGCAACAAATCTAGCAATGATGTGGAACAAATAGGAGCTCTCGTTCACTGAACTATGGCAAATATATATAACTGCCAAAACAAAGACAGAAATTGCTGATGGGTATGGACAATATAAATATTTAATAATTTAGAGGCATAAACCCTTCCTACATATTATAGGAAACTCCAATAAGAAACCTTAATTCAAAAACTAAAACAAGGTAATATAATAGAAAGACTTCTAATTCATAACGATGGTTTTGCCACTGTTTTCTGATCTGTAATGTGGAGATATTAAAAGTATTTGTTTCATATGAGCTAAAAAATTAAATACTTGAAAGCACTAGGTAGTGTGGTTCCTAGTAAATATTCAGTACAAGTTAGTGTATTTATGAGTAACCATTTTTCAAAGTATATCACATAAATAAAAAAGAATGCTCTTTCTTTAGAAAACTATGCTATCATTATAATGGCCAAAGTTTTCTAGCAACTAGTAATATCTAGCACTAAAACATATACCTCAAAAAAATATTTAATATACATAATACCTAATACTATTATTGTCCTTTTCTTTATAAAGAAATATGTAAGTCCTAACTTACAGGAATAGACATTAATTTATTGTTTTAAAACATTAACTACATGTTATAATTTAATTAAATCATTATTCAGTTCAGGACCTCTAAGAATGTAAATCCTAAAAATCATTAAGAGAATGGTCAAAGATGACTTTTAAGGAATTAAAAAGTTTATGGAGCTTTTCTCATATAAAATTCTGTAACTAATTAACATCTTTGAAATAACCATGCAGTATACATTAATGAAACTTTTATATTAGTATCAATCATCAACAAATATCAGTAACAAAATAAAATAACTGTATTTGTATCCACTTACTGCAATCTCTCTACAAGCCGACATGGATATTCCTGTGCCTTCAATTTGCTTCAATGCATATTCCTTTTCATCTTTTCTGCATATGAACAAAAAAAATTATTTTTTTCACACATAACTTTCAGACAAAATTAGAACTACAAAAGCAATGAAAATGTGCTAGTCTCTCAGTAATACATAAACATTCTCACTATGCACGCATTGCTTATTATTGCTGATATTTCAGCTACAGAAATACGAAATATCAAAAGAAATTTATGTCACAATGAAAACACCAGACACAGCCAAAACACAAAATCTTAAATTGAAACTGGATACTGAACACACTAGTTTCAAAGGGCAAATAAGCATAAATATAAAATCAAGCAGATTGTAAGATAATTCTACCCCTGTCTTATTTATTTGGGGTCTAACAAAAGCACTGTTATAAATATCATATACAAAAATAAATTTTGAGCCTCCCTCATGGCATAATGGGCTAAGCAACACACTATGAAGCAAACCACAGCCACTGCAGCACAAGTTCGATCCCTGTGCATGGCCAGGGAGGGGACCTACATGGCACAGCAGACCCCTCCTGCCTCAACCGCTGCTTCCCTCAGCAGTGTGTTTCATCACTCTGCCTGTTCTGCTCCCCACTCTGTCTCTGGTGAATCCTCTCACCGCCCTGGACTCTGGCCTGTACCCCAGCTCTTGTATACATAAATAAATAAATTATATATCATATATATATATAAATTCCTATGTTTGTTTCAGGTAATTTCATAGTAAAAGTACCATTTAACATGAGCAAGGAGCTAAAGAAGAATACTGACTTGCTGGGACACTAGTTTGAAACCAGGATAAGGGACATCCAAAAGTACCAAGACCTCAACCAAAGACCATGGAAAGATTCCAAAACTCTAGCCACAACATATCATTCTCAGTAACTCTAGGAAAAACCCCTACAGGAATATACTCCACATGAAAGTAGGATTAGAAATTCTGGGAATCATCAGTGGTTATCAGGGTGCCTAACCTAAGAAAAGACATCAGTTCAGTATACAGGAAATAAGCAACATTTTGATAAGCAGAAAGTGCACTCTATCTGCCAACAGAATGGACTGATGCAAGTATTAAAATGATAATCAGGAAGATCATTAGAAACATGGAAAATGACCACCCAGAATCTACTAAGAAGTACAAGCAGCATATGACTAAATGTGAGTAAAGCTAAATGTACCCCTACCTTAAATGTATGTGAAAGCTTTGAATCAGAGATGCTTTAACTCAACATTTATAAAGTAAATTTTATACATCTAATAATTAAATCAACGACCAGGTGTTTACTACTAAATAGTTAATTTAATAAATTCATAAAATTATATGAGCTTTCCAACAAAATTTTCACATGAAACCTTAATTTTTTAAAACAGAATATTTCAACTTCCAGTTCTCCTAAATGAAATGCTCCAGAAGCTCATGTAATTACATAGTTTTATTTTTAATACTGTAAAGAATATTACACAATCTGGATGGGTTATTGTTGCTATGGAAACTATAAGATTTTTTTTGCAGTAAGTCAAAAAGTGCAAAATTAACACATCACATTAATGGCTTTTGAATTTCACATCCAGGCTGTCAAAGGAATTTGAAAGCTTGAGCAGAATAGACTTAAGTATGGGCCTCTTATTCTGAAGTATATGGATAGGATCTAGGAACAAACCCGTAATTATTTCACTTATTAAGTTTAAATATAACTTCCATCTGCTAAATTAATAAAATAATCAAAGATATGAAAATCTAAAATTTATTTGCAGCTTTTAGAATGAGAATGAAAGGAAGTGCATATCATTACCATTTCTCTTTTGTACATTAACTGTCAGCTGATAAGTGATGATATGGCACCTCTGAGATTCACCATATGAAGAAGTGGCAGAATCCCAGAGGGCATATGGGACTCACTTTCGCCACTATACTATGTCAATGTCAATCTTTGGTCAGATGCCAATACCTTAGTTAAGAAACTTAAAAGTTTATCCTTTCCCTATTCCAATCACTAGCACACGGGGCAGGGAAGCTTTATTGCAGTCATCCTGAGTGTCACTTTGCAGGAGTCCCTCCAAATAGCAATGCCAGCTCATATACCACAGCTTTTATGTTTCAGGCACACTTATATTAAGTATCAGAAAGACATAGTTTGTTCTTTTACATGACAAAGTTGAAAAACAGGTGAACATGTCCTATCCTGCTATAAAAGCCTGGCTTTTAGAGGTAGCTTAGTTCTTCTTAAAACTTTTATTTTTCAATCATTATTTATTATTTACTATATTAAAGTCACACTATATTATTATTGACTATATTTTATTATTTATTATATATTTATTATAATTCAGTATTATCGTTCATTATTTAATATGATATAGACAAAGCAAGCCTAAAGCCTCAGGAAAACTCTAAATGTTAGTGCATGCTATATGCTATCATTAGAGCAACTGCATATTTAAGATAATCAAAGGACAGCTTCACAAATGAATTCTACCAAATGTTCAGAAATGAACTAGTGTCTAGCCTACACAAACTCAAAAAACTGAGAAAGAAGGAATACTACAAATATGTTTTATGAAGCCAACATTACACTAATACCAAAACCAAAGACAACACAAAAAAAGAAAACGACAGGCCAATCTCCCTAATGAACACTGATGCAGAAATCCTCGATAAATTCCTTACCGACAGATTCCAACAATGCATCAAAAGGATAATACACCAGGACCAAGTGGGTTTATTCCAGGGACACAAGGATGGTTCAACATCCAAAAATCAATTAATGTAATATAACACATCAACAAAAAGAAAAATAAAAACCATATGATCATATCAATAGATGCTGAGAAAGCATTTGACAAAGTTCAACATCCATTTATGATGAAAGCCCTTGAAAGTCTCAGGATAGAAGGAACATACCTTAACATGATAAAAGCCATATATGACAAACCCACAGCCAATATTATTCTCAACGGTGAAAAGCTGAAAGCCATTCCTTTAAGATCAGGAACAACACAAGGATGTTCACTCTCACCACTGCTTTTAAATATAATATTGGAAGTCCTAGTCAGAGCACTAAGACAAGAGAAAGACATACAAGGAATTCGAATAGAGTAAAACTATCACTATTTATAGATGATATGATAATATACAGGGAACTCTAAACTCTCCACAGAAAAACTAATTAAAATAGTAAACCAGTTTAGTAAAGTAGAAGGATACAAAATCAACACACAAAAATTGGTAGCCTTCCTATATGCAAACAATCAATCTGAAGAAGAAATTAAGAAAACCATCCCATTTATAATTGAAACCAAAAAAAATCAAATACTTAGGAATAAACTTAACCAAGGAGGTGAGTGACCTATAAAAAGAAAATTATAAAACATTGTTAAAAGAAATAGAAAAAGACACAATGAAATGGAAAGACATCTCCTGCTCATGGATTGAAGAATTAACATTATTAAATTGGCAATCCTATCAAATGCAAATTACAGATTCAACCCAATCCTGGTAAAAATCTCAATGACATTCTTCAAAGAAATAGAACAAATACTGATGAAATTCCTATGAAGCCACAAAAACCCTCAAATAGCCAAAGCTCTCCTGAATAAAAAGAAGGAAAACAAAGCTATCACGCTTCCAGACTTCAAACTTTACTACAAAGCCATAATAATCAAAACAGGATGGTACTGGAACATACACACAGACCAGTGGAATCGAATAGAAAGCCCAGAAATAAAGCCACACATATATGGACATATGACAAAGGAGCAAAGAATATGTAACGGAGGGGCCTCCCTGGTGGCACAAGGGTTTGGATCACAGCACTATGAGGCGATCCATAGCCACTACACCACTAGTTCAATCCCCCTGGTCAGGGAGGTAACCCACATGGTGCAACAGATCTCTCCTGTCTCACCCACTGCTCCCCTTAGCAGTGTATTGCAGTAGATCTACCTGTTCTGTTCCCTACTCTTTCTCTGGTGAATCCTCTCATTCCCCCCCCACCATACCTCTGGTCTATACCCCAGTTCTTATATGCATAAACAAATATACCTTTTTTAAAAATAAAGAATATGCAATGGAACAAGGATAATTTATTCAATAAATGGTGCTGGAAAAAATGGCCCATCACATGCAAAAGAATGAAACTAGACTACTAACTCACATCATGCACAAAAACCAATTCAAAATGGATAAAAGAATTAAACTTAATACCTGAATTAAACTTCAAACCATAAAATATATAGAAGAAAATATAGCTAAAACACTGCATAAATACATCTTAGTAACATCTTTAAAGACTCATCCTAACATCTTTAAAGACTCATCCCCCAAAGCAAAGAAAGTGAGGGAAGAAACAAACAGCTGGGCTTACATCAAACTAAAAAGTTTCTGTACAGCAAAAGAGACATTAGCCAAAACAAAGAGACACCCTACTGACTGGGAGAAAATTTGTGCACACCATACAATTGATAAGGGATTGATCACAGAGATCTACAAAGAATTCATACAACTCAGCAAAAATAAAGCAAACCAATCAAAAACTGGGCAGAAGAGCTAAAAAGACACATCTCCAAAAAGTAAATGCAAATGGCCAATAGATACATGTAAAAATGTTCAACATCCCTCATAATCAGGGAAATGCAAATCAAAACCACAATGAGATACCACTTTATACCAGTAAGAATGGTACATACTAAAAAACTAGCAACAACAAATGCTGTTGTGGAGAAAATAACAACATTCCTACACTGCTAGTAGGAATGCAAACTGGTCCAGTCACTATGGAAAGCTGTGTGGAGGTTCCTTAAACTACTAAAAATGTAGCTACCATATAACCCAGCAATTTCTCTCCTAGGAATCTACCCAAAGGACACAAAAACATTAAATTCAAAAGGATACCTGCATCCCTATATTTACTGCAGCACTATTTACCATTGTTAAGATACGGAAATGACCAAAATACTAAAAAATAGATGACTGGATCAAGGTGTGGTATATATACACAATGGAATATTATTCAGCAATCAAAAAAGATAAACTCATGCCATTCACAGCAACATGGATGGAACTGGAAGAGACGAAATAAGTCAGAAGGAAAAAGAAAAATATCGGATGGGTTCACTTATTGGAGGAATACAGGGGAAACCAAACAAGGAATCGGGGGGGAAAATAATAACAATAAAAACAAAATTAGCAGGCAGCTATAATATAAAAACTATATAAAAATAAAAAAAACTATAAATCAGAGACATTCTGTAGGGGAGGGGGAAAGAGAGGGGTTGAAACAGAGGTGGGAAGAACACCAGGACTATGGCAATGATGCAGGGGTGAAATGGTGTTGGGAAGTCTATGGGGACTACACTTGAGAGGAGAAAGCAAACACTGTACAAAAATGAACAATGATGTAAAATAGATATACATAAATAATAATCAAAAGAGTTTACCCAATAAATCCAGGAGATTTTTAAATATATATTAATAATATCACATGGATATAGGTGATACAGAATTTTTTGAATTTAAGGACATTTCCCCTGTATGTCTATAGAATGTGTATCAAAGCCATGCAAGTCTTCACTCTTTAGCAGGCACAAAGAAAAAAAACTTCTCAATGGGAACATAACAAAACTGATAAATTAACTTGGCAGAGACTGTTACGTTTTCCATCTGAGACACTATGTTCTGGAGAATTCTTGATGCAAGCAATTCTATAGGTAGAAAAAAGCAGCACATATTTGTACAAATTGTAGGAATCACCGCCATAAGATGAAAGCTTTATTCCAAACAGAAAACAAGGCTCAGTGGTAAAATTTCAAATGTAGGGCCTCCCTGGTGGCGCAGTGGGTTAAGCAACGCACTATGAAGCAAACCGCAGCCACTGCAGCACGAGTTCAATCCCTGCTGCCGGCCAGGGAGGGGACCCACATGNNNNAGCAGACCTCTCCTGCTGTGCCCGCTGCTCCCCTCAGCAGTGTGTTTCAGTCAGTCTGCCTGTTCTGCTCCCCACTCTGTCTCTGGTGGATCCTCTCACAGCCCTGGATTCTGGCCTGTACCCCAGCTCTTGTATGCATAAATAAATAAATCTTTAAAAAAATTTTTTCAAATGTAATTCACAAGAATTTCTTCAATCTAAAAAAGCAAGTCCAGTAGGAACATCTCTTAAATGAAATATTAGGAACAGGGTTAGTGAAAAACATAATGCTCAATAATTTTCAAAGTTTGTGACCAGCCCCCAGTAACTTTCAGCAAGGTGAAGCACCATTAGCAGTATATATACAAACATAGTTAAAGTCTGGCCAAAAGCCCGTGTGTTATCATCATAAGACAGCACCAAGATTTTTTGGCTCCTGTTATCAATACTACCAGGTATCAAGACAGCCCTGGGTCTTATTTGATATAAAGGACCTACAACAAAAAATTAATAAGCACCTTTTAAGAAAAGATGACAGAACTTAAGTTCAAACAAAGCTGAGGATATTTTAGTCTTCAAACTAAACTCTTTTGCTTCTAAACGAAGGCAAGTAACCTTACTCTTCAATCAACTAACAACTACCAAGTATGTCCCAACATCAAGCCAAATGCTGAAAAATAAACAAAATTAGGCTACCCTAGATATTATGAGGTTCACAGTCCACCTGAAAAGAGCTCTGGGAGGGTGACAAATACAAATAACTCCGGTAATACTCCCTCTGTACCCGAGAGTTATGTAGAACAGGTACAGAGAGGATGAGACTAGTAATTCTTTCAGAATTTTAAGGCAGGCAAACAAAAGAGTGATGCTTTTAGCAGAGAAGTTATGTGAGGGTCAGAGAATTCCAGGCAAAGAGAAAAATAGCAGAGCACCAGGAAACAGCTGGCATTTAGCAGAGCTGGAAGCTATGGGCATGATGTCAAAGGTAAAAAGAGGAGGAAAACAAAGTAACGAGAAGGGACCATGTGAATTCTCTACAGAAGTTTCTACTTCGTATCTGAACAATGTGGAGCGAAAGCTTTTTAGAACAGGAAAGGTAAGTTAACAGATCTTTGCTCAGAAACATAAGTGTGGTAGTACAGAGAAACAGTGAAGGCAGAGCAAACATCAGTGGGTTGCATCAAAAGTCTAGATAGAAGAAGATAAAGAACTAGATTACAATAACAGCAGAGGAAAACAAATATGGACTCAAAGATTGTTTTAAGTCAGAAATGACAGAATCTATTGAAGTAAACAATTTTATTATTTAGGTGAATAAAATGACTAAGATGATGCTTTTACATTGTCTACTGTGTGAATGATAACACTAATAATGATAAATTATGATATGACATAAATGAAGACCAAAAAATACATGGTTTTATTCAAATGAGGTAAGAGGTGTGAAAAGAAATTTGAGGTGGTTACGGCAATGGAAGTGTAAAAAGGTGAAAGCCTGAATTAGTATAACGAAATGTTAGCCCCAGAAGGGTCGTAAGACATCCAGTTGCTCTTTTGAAAAACTACCACACTATTTTCCATAAGGAATGGACCAGAATATATTCCCACCAACAGTGTTCCTTTTCTCTACACCATTACCAACACCTGCTGTTTCTGGTCTTCTTGATAAGGGTCATTCTCACAGGAATGAGATGGTATATCATTGTGGTTTTGATTTGCACTTCCTGATGATATGTAATATGAGTATTTTTTCACATGCCTATTGGCCATCTGTGTGTCTTCTTTGGAGAAATGTCTACTTAGCTCATCTGCCCACCTTTTGATATGGACTGTTTTGTTTTTGCTAAATTGTATGAATTCTTTGTAAATCTTAGATATTAGTCCTTTGTCAGATATATGATGTACAAATACTTTTTCCCATTCAGTCTTTTCATTTTAGTTATAGTGTCTTTCCCTGTGCAGAAGCACTGAAGGAGTCTCAAATTATTAAAAATAGATCCAGCAATCCCACTCCTAAGTATTTACCAGAAGAATGCAAAAGCACTAATTTGAAGGGATATATACACTCTTGTGTCCACTGCAGCCCTTCTTAAATAGCTGTTATGGAAATAATCTAAATGCCCAGGGTGATAGGTGAGTAGATTTAAAAAATGTGGTAGATACATGATGGAATAATGCTCTGGTATTTTTTTAAAAGATGAAATTTGGGACAACATGGATGGAACTGGAGGTGACTGTGCTAAGTGAAGTAAGTCAGAAGGAGAAAAACAATTGACATGATTTCACTCATTTATGGACTACAGAGAAACAAAACAATGGGACAAACGTAAAATCAAACAAACCCTAGATTGAGACTACCACAAGGAGCAGGGAGTCAGTGTGGGCAAGGGAGGCAGTGTCTATAGTAAAGGAATGTGGGTACTTTGGAGGTGGGTATGATGTGGTAACACATTTGAAGAGGTGTAAACCTATATATAAATCATACACAGTGTTGTAAACAAATATATCTCAATAAAAAATACAATTTAAAATAAAGACAGCACTATTATAATCTTAAAGAAGAAACTAGGCCAGCAGCTATAGGCAGAACTGAGACCAAATCTTCCAGCCCGATGTCCAACATTCTCCATAACAGAGTGCTAACAATAAAAGAAGGAACACTTGTGACCAATATTTTAAGAGGGATTTGGAAGGACCAAGTGAAGAAATAGCAAAGGTTAAGAAGACTGAATCAAAGATATGTGTGAGGTTTTGAGTTTGGTTGATGGGGCAGATGATATCACTGAAAACAAAACTTGGGTCAGGTCTCAGAAGGTTCTTAGCTCATGAATGATAATTTTAGTCAAAATCTCTAACCAAAAGTGAAAGTATCTGGTAAGTTCAAAATGGAGATGTCCAAAAGATGCTGACTGAGTGCTTACAACTGTGGTTTCAGAGTAAACGGAACTACAGAAGTAACGAAGTTGAAATGGAGAAAGTGGGTGACATGATGGCTCTTCTGGAGCCTATAAAGAGTTTAAGGGAAGAGAAACAGAGAGAGGGAACAAAAGATGAAAGACAACAACTTCTAAGGACTTCTCACATTCCTTAAGAAGGTAAAAATGCTATAAATTCTTCCTTTGAGTAAGCTTTCCAAGCCTTCGAAGTCAAGTTGAAATAACAAAATCACCAGAAATACAGTATTCACAATGGTACAGTATTACCAATTTTTGTGACTACATGTTACCAATAACACATTGTTTAAACAATATAACGTCTGAGTGTTGACACCAATTTTCTTCTTCAAAAAGAATGATGGCAAAAATCAGTATCTGATACCCTTCTTTTAAAATATGGCGAGGGGGTTCTCCCTGGTGGCACAGCGGGTTGAGCGCCACACTGTGAAGCATCCTCAGGACAGCTGTGCGTGTTGGATCCCCAGCCAGGGAGGGGACCCACATGGCGAGGCAGATCTCTCCTGCCTCCCCACTGGTCCCCTCAGCAGTGTATTTCAGTCCATTTGCCTATTCTACTCCCCGCTGTCTCTGGTGAATTCTCTCACCTCCCACAACTCTGGTCTGTACCCCGCTCTTGTATGTATAAGCAAAAAAGTTAAAAAATAAAATATAGTGATTTGGAGCCTCCCTGGTGGCACAAGGGGTTAAGCACCATGAAGCACCGCAACCACTACAGCACGAGTTCGATCCCCAGCCAGGGAGGTAACCTAATGGCGCGGCAGACCTCCTGCCTTGCCCACTGCTCCCTTCAGCAGCGTATTTCATCAAACTGCCTGTTCTGTTCCCCACTCTGATTCTGGTGAATCCTCTCACCCCCCACATCTCTGGCCTGTAGCCCAGTTCTTGTATACATTAATAAATAAATCTTTAAGATAAAATAAAATATGGTGATTTTGCAAGGGACTACGGTGATGGTTCACAGGTGCTAAAGTTGTGGAAGACCTAAGGAAACTATACTTAAAGGGAGAACAATGATGTAAGAAAAAAATTTAATTTAAAAAAAATGGTGATTTGGTTTAACAGACTGAAAGGCTTCAACATCACACAAAAAAATAAAGAACATAAGGGGAGAAAATTGGAAAAAGAAAAATTTAGAAAGAATATTTAGTTTTAGGGGCCTCCCTGGTGGCGCAGTGGGTTGAGCAAAAACTATGAAGCAAACCTCAACCACTGCAGCACAAGTTCCATCCCTGCCTCAGGCCAGGAAGGGGACCCACATGGCACAGCAGACCTCTCCTGCCTTGCCCCCTGCTCCCCTCAGCAGTGTGTTTCAGTCAGTCTGCCTGTTCTGCTCCCCACTCTGTCTCTGGTGAATCCTCTCACTTCCTGCGACTCTGGCCTGTACCCCAGCTCTTGTATGCATAAATAAATGAATCTTTTAAAAAAAAAAAAGAATATTTAGTTTTACATTGGTATCATTTCAAATTATTCAATTTCATGAATTCAGTATTAAACCAGTCTTATAGAAATGAATCCTTATTTGGGAACTTTTCCCTTTATTATAAAATACCATAACATTTAAAATTTTTTTATCATAAAATTCTCTAAAAATAAATAATAGCAATATTCTATGTATCTATCACACAGCTTCAACAATTATCAGCAGATGGCCAGTCTTATTTTCACTGTCTCCCCTTTTCTAGATTATTTTAAAACAAATCTCAAATATCAACACCATAACATTTTTAATTATCAGGAAATTTTTATATGTCCTTTAAAATAATCCTGAAATATTAAATGTCTTATAATATAAGTTACTATCATTGTTTTGTGTTACCCTAATAAATAATGTCAAACTATCCTAGCACCTTCTTTATTCTTTCATCAAGTATTTCTATCAAGTATTTCTTTAATTCATTCTCTAAACATCACCAAAACATATTCTCCTTCATTAAAATTCAGGATTTCCTTGTAACATGGATATCTGAAAGAGCTTATTGTTTTGCCCTTTCTTTAGAAAGACTGCCTTTGTTTAGACTGATATTTCTCTAAAAACTAACTCCTTCATTCAGACTTCCAATTCACATAAACATTTATGATTGTAAGTCTCTAAAATGATAAAATGGAAATTCCTATTATGGCAAATTCAGATTTTTTCCCCTCCCAAATTTCATTAATTTGCCACTCCTTCACATAACTATGTAATTGGGAGAACAACTCTGTACCTTCATATGTGCACATGCCTCACCCTCCACCAAATCTCTAGTGCCACAACCTTTTCTCTTCCCTCTGCCCACCCCTCCATTCCCATCTTCTTGGCAAACAATATATTTTTCACAGACTAAGAATTATTCTTGCTTTGCCAGTCTGTTTTTTTTAGTTATTTATATGTACCAGCCAGTGACTATCTTTTACTTTCCAGACTATTTCACTAAACATAATTACCTCAAGATCCAACTATTTTGTTTCAAAAGTTACTATTTCATCTTTTTTTAGTAATTGAGTATACACTCCATAATGTCTTTGTTTTGTTTTAGTGGCTCTCTATTTATTACTCCATAATGCCTTTATCTAGTTGTCTTTCGATGGGCATTTGGATTGGTTCCGTGACCTGGCTACAGTGAGTAATGCTGCTATGAGCACACAGTGCACAAATCTTTTCATGTTAGTGTTGACATTCTTTGGGTAAATACCTAGAGGTGCTAAATCCTATGGTGTTGATTTAGGAATCTCCATATTGTTTTCCACAGAGGCAAAGAGATTGTACCAAAATACATTCTCTCCAAAGGTGAATATTCTTTCACCACATCTTTAGCAACATTTGTTGTTTCAGTCTTTTTAGATATAGCCATTCTCACAGGGGTAAAGTGATAGCTTGCTGTGATGTTGATTCACAATTCCCTTATATTAAAGTGATAAACATTTTTTCATAAGCCTGTCACCATCTATGTCTTCTTTGAAGAAACGTCTATTAGGGACTTTTATTCTTTTTGATTGGGTTGGGTTTTTGTTGTTATTGAGTTAGATGCATTCTTTATGGATTTTGGAAATTAACCCTTTGAAAGTCATGCAGTGCAAATAGCTTCTCCCAATTTATATTGCCTTCTTGTTTTTGTGACAGTTTCTTTTGCACTACAAAAACTTTTGAATTTGGTGTAGCCCCATTTATTTTTTATTTTGTTTCCCTTGTCATTGGAGCTGTGTCTCCAAATATATATCTGCAGTTGATGTCCAAGGAGAAATGATTTTAATTAAAACAAATATATCTGCAGTAATGCTTTAAGACTTCAGTCACCAAAAATGTAAAATCTTAAACATATAATTAAGGATTGTATTGCACAGAAAATAATCATTAGCAAATATTTAATAACCAAGTATCTTATTTAAAATAAACCAAGTATTTTATTTAAAAAAAAATCTTTGAGAATTCATGAAAGCAAGTCGTATGTATTTGCTACAAAGGATAATACTGTGTACCAAGTAATGCCAGACTTTCATTTCAGACATACCTTACTAAGCATACTGTGTTCCAGGCATTGTGCTGGGATCTGGAATAGTGCAAAGAATAAGATCATCCTTTCCTTTGTGAGCCTTTGCTGAGAGACACAGAAGCAAGAGAGACAATCTAAGAAGCAATACAGCAGATGTGAGAAGTACATCAGATAAAGAAGGGGGAGAAGGATCTGATTCTGGTGGAGGGAAAATGACTATCAAGCAAAATTCTCAAAGGGACAATCCAAGTGAACCTTGAGATGAGAAGGATTTCATTAAGCCAAGAAGAGGAAACCAGAAATGCTGTCTTGCAGACATCAGAAAACATGGACACAGTTTGAAAATTAAAATCCATGTTATGCCTCAAGAAAGTATGCCTCAAGACAATTACAGTTAGAACATGGAAATGAGATGAAATAACACAAATAACAACAAAGATGGAATTAGCATAATCTTACTTGGCATGCTAAAAAATGGTTGGCATTTTTCCTATACAATGGGAAACCATCACAGGTCTTCAAGCAAGAAAAACATAGGATCAAACAAATATTCCCAATAAGCAGACAGTACTCAGGCTAGATCAAAAGATTTAAAGTCAGGGCCTCCCTGGTGGCGCAGTGGGTTAAGCAATGCACTATGAAGCAAACCGCAGTCACTGCAGCACAAGTTCAATCCCTGCTGCTGGCCAGGGAGGGGACCCACATGGCACAGCAGACCTCTCCTGCCTCACCCACTGCTCCCCTCAGCAGTGTGTTTCAGTCAGTCTGCCTGTTCTGTTCCCGGCTCTGTCTCTGGTGAATCCTCTCACATCCCTGGACTCTGGTCTGTACCCCAGCTCTTGTATGCGTAAATAAATAAAATCTTAAAAAAAAAAATATTTAAAGCCAGAGTTAGGGAGACCATTGCATAAGTTATGTAAAGAGTTGATGAGGACCAAAACGAGAATAAATATAGTAGGAAAAGAGGGAAATTACTCAAAAGGCATTCTACACAGATAAACTTATCTATTGTGACCAAATACATATAGGCACCTTATAGGCATTAAAATACTAAAAATATTTGATGAGTACATGTGTGTGCATAATTGTGTAGGTCTATATAAGAGAGCTCAGGAGACAGGCAAAGAAGCAGGTGAAGATGACTGAAGCTTCTAGTGTGTTGTCTCATGGAAAGTAAGGCCATTTACATTAAGCCTTCCATTCCCCTCCCCTTTTACTATTGTCAAAAGAAAAATACTAACAATGAGTCAGTTTACAAGTAGAGAATAAGGGCCTCCCTGGTGGCGCAGTGGGTTAAGCAACACACTATGAAGCAAACCACAACCACTGCAGCACGAGTTCGATCCCTGCTGCCGGCCAGGGGGGGACCCACATGGTGCGGCAGACCTCTCCTGCTGTGCCCGCTGCTCCCCTCAGCAGTGTACTTCCGTTGATCTGCCTGTTTTGCTCCCCACTCTCTGTGGTGAATCCTCTCACCCCCCCACACACACCTCTGGCCTGTCCCCCAGTGCTTGTATGCATAAATAAATAAAATCTTAAAAAAAAAAACAAGTAGAGAATAAATCCATTTTTGACATGTTGATTTTGAAGTGACTGCTGGCAGGCAAGTCAGAAGATGAACAAAAGGAAACTGCAGAAGTGAAATTTTTAAAAGAAAACATGACTACAGATAACATTTAAACCCACAACAGTAAATGTGACCACAGAGAGAAAGAGCACAGAAAGATAAAAGGGCTAAAGATGGTGGCCATGGTTCGCATCATGATACCCACCTAATGCTAATATTTGTACTGTATATCAAGGTAAGATGACAAGTGCTCATAGGCAGAAGTGAGGAGATTCATAGGTTTCTACTGTTCCAAAAGCAGCACTGTTGGCCAAAGAATTTAGAGGATTACTATTAGGACCTATAGTTTATTCACAGCAACCATGCCACAGGGGTTGGGAAGCCCGTCCCTAGTAAATGCCACCTTTCAACAGGCTAGAAGAGAAATTTTTTTAAGTCCTTGGCATTACACAAATTTAGATGTGAGATACTCTGTAAGAAAACTGGCCTGGGTCCTTTAAAAAAAAGGGGGAAGGGGACTCATTAAAAAAATGGAATGGGGGGATAGTATAGATTAAGAGACTCAAGACATAAGAACCAAATAATATGCAGGAAAACTGACTGCATTTTGGTTCAAATAAAGACAGCTTAAAATATATTTGCAGGATACCTGGAAAATCTAAGTACAGAAAAGATACTTAAATACAGAATAATGATATTATGGTTATACAGAGGAATATACTTGTTCTAAAATGTAGATTATTTTGGGATTGAGTGTCACACACAACTTTGGCAAATTAATTTTAAATGGTTCATGACAACATATAACAAGTTTATAGAGAGATAAACACATAAGAAAAAATAGGTGATTCTAGGTGAAGGATATTTCGGTGTTTATTGTATGACAATAAAATAAAAGCTTTTCTTTAAAAATGCGGCAGCAGGGCCTTGCTGGTGGCGCAGTGGGTTAAGCAATGCACTATGAAGCAAACCACAGCCACTGCAGCACGAGTTCGATCCCTGCTGCTGGCCAGGGAGGAGACCCACATGGCCCAGCAGACCTCTCCTGCTGTGCCCGCTGCTCCCCTCAGCAGTGTACTTCCGTTGATCTGCCTGTTCTGCTCCCCGCTCTCTGTGGTGAATCCTCTCACACACCCCCACACACACACACACCTCTGGCCTGTATCCCAGTGCTTGTATGCATAAATAAGTAAATCTTAAAAAAAATTAAAATAAAAATGCGGCAGCAAAGCAAAATGGGAGAGAATGGGGGAAAAGCATCTATTTCACAGTTGTTGATGTTTTATAAGAGCATTGACTAGTAGAGCAAGAATTTTGTTCCAAACTCTCTCAAGGACTGTACTATTTTGTTATTATAATTACTTATAGCTGACTCATGTTCTTTTCCTTCTTTCCAAATGAGGAAGGAGACAATCGCACCCATTTCTGTATATTTTTCAGCGCTAACCAAGTGCCTTGCAAACAGTAGAAACTAAACAGTTGTTGCACTGAAATAAACTTGTTTATTAGGTTTAATTAACTTTAAAAAATATTTTCAGAGTAACAACAGAAAAAATTATCTCAAAAAAATATATAGTCTAAAGATAAAAGTGAAATATTGTAGAAAATTAAACAATAATAAACAAACATAATTTTTATTAGAAAAGCAGTAACTACAAGTTGAAAAGCAACCATCTTCTAAGAGAAAGGAAGGAAAAAATTAGCTTTTGTCATTCTTAAATCTAGCACTGTCAAGTAAGATAGAACTATATCAACACCTGTTCTGTTAGGTACATTTTTTGATTTCAGTCTTTGTGAAATCTATCACTGGAAAACAAGCATTCAAAAGAAAAATTAATAGTCAAGATATCAAAATCAACGCTCAAAATTTAAAGGCACATATTTCCACCATACTACTGAAGGATCTTCCAAACCTAGACTTCTAAAGAAGTCTCCCTTTGATATAATTTAGGTTTTGTATGTTTTTTAGCTTATCTCAACTACTATAATAGAGAACATAAGAAATATATATCTTGATATTCCTCTATGGCTCCAAACTCGTAACTCCTAAAACCTTTGTAATTTCTAAAATGATTAGAGAATAGAGCATCTTTTATTACAGTATTTGGGGTCTGTTCCCGGAAAAGCTCCAGAGCAGTAAAAGAAATTATTTGTTATTCATAACAAGCTGCTTTTCAACCACACCTGAGCTTATGTTAATGAAGTTAATTTTGGAAAGTCCCTAGATAACCACTGATAGGAGTTGGTTGCCAGGGGAATAAGCCAGGTGATTACTGCTTTCAGCTCCAACCCCCAATCATCACCTTCCCAAAGTGGGTATGGGCCATTTAAGTTTGAATCAATCACAATGATCAGTGACTTAATCAATTGTGTCTATAAAATGAAAACAATCCCTAAAGTACAGTGTTCAGAGAATGTCTGGGTTTGTAAACAAGCACACATCTATGTGCTGGGAGGCAGTGAACCCTAAAACCCCATGGGGACATAAGTTTCTGTGATAGGACCCTACTGGACCTAAAATTAGCCCAATGTACTCTTCCCCTGGTTATTCATTTATATCCTTTAATAGAGTCTTTGTTGTAAGCCAGTAAAGGAGTAAGTAAAATGTTTCCTATGTTCTGTGTTTATTCTAACAAATGACTGAACCTGAGGTTGGGCGGATCATGGGAACTTCCAATTTGTAGCTGAATCAGACAGACTTATGGGTAATCTAGGGACTGACCATTTGACACTGGTGTCTGAAGTGGGGGCAGAGGGGCCCACAGTTTTGCAGTACTGAATCAGTAACCTTTGGAGTAAATGCCACCTCCAAGCAGTTAAGTGTCCTATTGAGTTAAATTGTAGGATACCCGGCTAGTTGCAGAATTGATCAGTAAGGGAAAGCCACACATGTGGTATCAGAAGTGTTCTAGAAAGTGCTGGATAAAGTAGAGTTGTGAATAGAGAGAGAAATGGTTTTTCCTTTCAGAGAGATTTATTTCCTAATATAGGAACTGTCCTTGGTAGAACCCAAGACATCTGAAACATTATAATCCAGCTAATCTCTGAAACAAACCTCAGAGAAAATAAGTTAATAAGTTAATTCCTTTAAAGAACTTTACTTGAAACTTTAATTACCATGGCACATAAATCATAAAGTAAAAAGTCAGCCATAAATTATTAAGAATTAAGAATCAGGGTCTCCCTGGTGGCGCAGTGCGTTAAGCAACGCACTATGAAGCAAACCACAACCACTGCAGCACGAGTTCGGTCCCTGCTGCCGGCCAGGGTGGGGACCCACATGGCGTGGCAGACCTCTCCTGCTTCGCCCGCTGCTGCCCTCAGCAGTGTGTTTCAGCCAGTCTGCCTGTTCTGCTCCCCACTCTGTCTGGTGAATCCTCTCACATCCCTGGACTCTGGCCTGTACCCCAGCTCTTCTGTGCATAAATAAAATAAATCTTTAAAAAAAAAAAGAATTAAGAATCATTTTCTTTCAAAAGTTTCTACACAGGTTACTGACGCTAACTGGTCTGTACAGAAATTCAGGTAAACCTAATGTTGCCAAATAACCTATTTCATACAATTGTCAACCTAAGCTCAAATTCTACTCACTAAAAAGCTGGAAAAAAAAAAAGAGTCAAGAAAATAAAGTCAGGGCCCTCCCTGGTGGCACAGTGGGTTAAGCAAAGCACTATGAAGCAAACCACAGCCATTGCAGCACGAGTTCGATCCCTGCCACCAGCCAGGGAGGGGACCCACATAGCAGACCTCTCCTGCCTCGCCCGCTGCTGCCCTCAGCAGTGTTTCAGTCAGTCTGCCTGTTCAGTTCCCCACTCTGTCTCTGGTGGATCCTCTCACCCCCCACACTTCTGGCCTGTACCCCGGCTCTTGTATGAATAAAAAAATAAATCTTTAAAAAGAAAAAGGAAATAAAGTCACTGCTTTACTATTTTATTAATACCAGTCATAATGAGCCAATAAACTCACAACTTAAGAGAAAATAGTACTTTCATCACTAAGTCAACTTAAAATATAAAAATTAATACTATACAGTACTGTAACACAGGGAGTTACAACATAAGCTTATAAGTTATAAAACAGCTACATTTATATGATACTTAGAGCACATGGCAGGCACTCAACTATATTAATCCTTTTAATCCTTGACACATACTGTGAAACAAATACTATTCCCATCCCCTGTACAGATGATGATCACACAACTAGTTAAGTAGAAGATTTAGGATCCTGGATCAGTATGGCTCCAGTGACTGAGTCTCATTTCTTTACATTCCCCTCTAGGAAAAGGGAACAAACGTGGATCAGAGGCCAAAGAGCATGATGAATAAGAAGTTCAGTAAGGTTAGTTCAGAATAGGAATGCAAGTTAGAGCTGAAGCAGCAGCAGGGTGGGCTAGATCAAGCAGAACAGATAAGTTAGGAAAACAGAAAATTTATTCCAAGATAAAAAGGATTTTAAGTAATCTGTTTTTTGTGAATAGTCTGCAGGAGAAGAGGGCACAGGAGGCTAGTTAAGAGGCTTTTCAGTAGTTTAAGAAATGACTATAGGCTCCCTGCCTCCAGCTGGGGAAGTGACCCAGGAGGCGCAACAGAGCTCTCCTGCCTCACCCGCTGCTCCCCCCAGCAGTGTATTTCAGTGGATTTGCCTGTTCTGTTCCTAGCTCTGTCTCTGGTGACTCCTCTCACCCCGCCCCCCCACACCTCTGGTCTGTGCCCCAGCTTTTGTATGCATAAATAAATCTTTTTTTTAAAAAATGACTATAGGCCAAGTTGGGATGCTGACAGAAGAAATAAAAAGAAGTGGGTAGATCTGAAAGGTAATAATCAACAACATATGGTTAAGAAAAAGAAAGAATGATTTCTGTTTCTGGCTTGAACAACTCTGTGTGTGTGATTGTGATACATTCATAGAGTTAAAGGAAACAGATGAGGGTAAGTTTCAAATAGTTGGAAGTACTGTGGTACTGTCTAAATGGAGACACTAAAAAGGTATTAGTTGAACCTATAGCTTGGGAGTTAGAAATGTGAAAGTTTTAACTAAATGAAATATAAGGATAGGTGAGAAAAAAGAAACATAAATCTCATTTATGGTGAAATATCCCACAGTATTTGTAATGTATACTGTATAAGTAGTTCCTTCCTAATGATTTTACTTTACTCTTATCTTCCCAACTAAAAACACTTCACTAAAAAGTATGATGCCTATAGCCCTTTGCAACTTCACAGCTTTTAGTATATCAATGGAGTTTAACCAATTGAGATATGGATAAGGAATAAATAAAATATGTGATTTTAGGATCTTTTTTTTTTTTAAAGATTTATTTATTTATGCATACAAGCACAGGGGTACAGGTCAGAAGTGTGGGGGGTGAGAGGATTCACCACAGAGAGCGGGG
>JAGFMF010011446.1:276572-297543 GCA_019455555.1 Galemys pyrenaicus | reverse complement strand
CGCTCTCTGTGGTGAATCCTCTCACCCCCCTACACCTCTGGCCTGTACCCCAGTGCTTGTACGCATAAATAAATAAATCTTAAAAAAAAAAAAAAAAAGTATCTACTATCCTAACTTTAATATACATCTTGGAACAAGCTGTTTACTTGATATAAAAACAAATATAATTTCAAAAAGACTTCAGAAAACTACTCTGCTAATTCCTACTGCAAATCTATCTAAAAATCACTCGTTAGTAAATCTATGTTTAAGATTACAACATTATTAGCTGCTACAGCTCTTCAAAAAAAAGAAAAAAGCATCACTCAGGAACGATATGTCAGAATTTCCGATCTCCAGTCACATTTTTCTTAAAAAGTCATTCATTAAGAAAGTCTCCATAAAAACCTATTTTACAAGTATGTGGGATGTGTTTGTTTCTCTACAAAAACAAGAACTAACTTGAGAGAAGAGCACATTAACAAGTTCTGAAGAGAGATAATTAGCATATTAGAAACTGGCATTTCTGGCACAGAAGCCCTATAGCAAGAATGTCTATCCTCCAGTCATGAGTCATGGATAAGGCTGCCTCTTCATTTATTGTGAAGCAATCTTTCAGTAACAGGAGCGGCAAGGAAGAATACAACATATGAATAATGACTTGGACAACTTCCCAGGAAGAAATCATAATGAAGATAGGACTGAGAAAAGTTCTATAGTATACACTACACATTACACTACTGCTCTCTTTTCTTAATCACTCCTACTCTTTAGTTAACAGCAAACTGAAATTAAATCTAGTTTTCTATTTTTGTATGGATTTTAGTAATACTGAATAAAATTATATAACTATTAATAAGCTTTTAAATTTTGTGAAAATAAACTACTTAATATATCATTACAAATTATTTTGATGACTGGTGAAAAGCCCTTACTGTCACATACCCACCCAGCACACACATACAATGACACCAGAAGGCAACACTCTGCTTTACCTTCTGCTGAAAAGTCTGCTACCTCCAACGCTTGAGGTCCATACACGAAGCCCTCCTGGAATCTATGAACACAGCAGAGGCAAAAGGCAGAGAAGTTTATGTAGATTTAAAGTTACACTGCCCAAAACATAAAATGCCAAATGCCTATCACAAGTCTACATATCTGCCAAGGCAATCAGGCTTCAGATTCAACAATGAGCAAATCAGTGATATATTCATAACATTCAGGGTTTATTATATATTATGCAGCTATTATATTAAAAAAAAAAATAAAACTTGAGCCCTAACTAATTTATATTCTCACCAAAGAAGTGTTTTAAAGGAAATACTAAAAGCAAACAGAAAATGAATTCACATATGCAGAAGTAACAATTCAACTTTTAAAATAATGAGAGCCAATACATACATTAGGAAAATAAGCAGAAAATTATGCTTCACAAAATAAAGTGTTACAGAAGCTATACTTTCAAGATACATTCTTTCATAGGACAGAAACTGTTGCGAATATAGGAGAAAAATAAACAGAAACTTGGCAAAGGTCAAAGGCAGAGGAAAACAGGGAAAAGTTGAACTATAAAGATATCTCAGTGCCAAGGTTTAAATTAATTCTGACAGCATTGTTAAAATGAACAAAGTATTGCATATACTATGCAACAGAGGGGAAATCTACCTTGTTCAATATTATAAAATAAACATAAGCATGAAACATAAAAAGTTTTTCAGAAAATATTCATATAAAAAATTAAGGCTAATAAACAGGTAAATATTTAGACCTCAGATTTCATTTTATTCTTTTCTGAAAAATGTACTCCTTTATTCTTATACAAGGAATAAAGGAGTCAGATAAATTTTACTAATAAACTTAAAAGAGAGGGGGAAGCTATCTTTATGCAATTATTTTAAGTCCTTAAATTACAATCAAATAATTGGGAAAGAAAGGACCAAAGTATTGTCTTAAATGATGATATGCCAAGAAAGAAACACAGTATTACAAAACACTGACCTCGAAGTCAGGTTCAAGTTATAGCAAGATCACTTAATGTTTTGTAACATCAGGCAAGTCACTTAATCTCACAGTACAAGAAGATTTATTCAATGAAGACTCCTTCATGACCTCTCATTTTTATACTGAATAGAAAATTAAATAAGGTATTAAAAATGCTGTTACTCAAAAGTTGTTATATTTGGCAAAAATTTAAGTAGAACATTTGACTTAAATTAACAATAAAAGTTCTTACTAAATACTAGAGGGAATATTGAATGTCAAGCCAAAGGATTTGGGGGACTGTGAGAGGAAGACGAAAAGAAACAAAGTAGAAAGACTGAGCTGGCCAAAAGAATCCAGAGTAGTTCTCAGGGCTAAATGGCAGCCAGAAGGTCACAGTCCCCAAGAGCCTGGTGTATCATATTGCTAATTTAGCAATGTGCCCAGCACTATCAGACACAAATGTAACCTCTCTAAATTCTTAAAAGTATTACAAATGGGTACTCTCCTCCAAAGGGATATCTATGACATTCTAAGCTAAGGCTCCAGGACACAGCAACTACTTGCATATAGCACATATTGCTAAAAAACTGAAGAACTAATATCTCGCGCAACAAACAACAATGGCAGGAGAGCCTTAACCAGGATGTATGATATGATAGGCACAGTTCTAAGAGCTCTACAGGTATTAACTCCTTTGGTCTTCACAACTCTGAGACAAATATACGTCATTCTTAACAATATTAATCATTATAGCACTAAAATACTTAACTTTTACTAAAAGTTTAATCAAATAATTGTTTTAACTCAGTTTAAAACAATTAAATATTAAAATAATTTAAAAATTAAATAATTTTTGCTCCAAGAACTTAAACAGTATGGTATCAAAATAACAGCTTCAATCCTTTAGGTTTCCCAACAGAACAGCTACTCTACCCATTACCAAATTTAAATCTTTGCAGTCAAGAGTAATCTCCTGTATAAGAGATTACATGTATTACTACTACTTAGCTAATATACATTAGTCTTCCTACCTCCATTTTCAATCCTCTTTGTGGTAGACACTACTGGCTGCCTACCATATGCCCATTCTCCTTTAGTAAAAGACCCTTTTTTATTCAGGACAGCATGCACTCAGGAAAAAGTGTACAATCTCCACTGTTTCCAGCTGCTAAGACTGGTCAATGTACTGAAAGTGGGTCTTCTAAGACTAAGCTACTTACAAGTATGTATTTAACTGGAAATGTGTCTATAACTTGGAAATGATGGATGATACTCCAGCATTCATTTTGAAACATTAGATAAAAGAAGCTATTTCAAAGGACAGTGAAGCAGATGGAAGGAAATCAGGTTCTGGATGATCCTAGAATTATTATGCAAAACCTGGGCTTCAGTACAAAAAAAGTATTGCAGTATCTCTCCTAAAGTCTGTTATAGATCCATTATATAATCCAAGTCAGTTACACTAAGGAAAGTCTATTTATTACCACATATTTAGTTAGGATAATACCTCAGTTAAGTAACTACACCCATTAAAAAATTAGTAAAAAATAGTAATAGAGGCTAAACAAGAAAGCTACTGTAGGAAAAACAAAAATAATTCAACCTTTACCCATATCTCCTTAAACCTCTAAAGAAATATATTTGACAGCATATGTATATCCCAGGCAACTCTTTATAGGTGGTTCATGAAAAGATATAACATAAAAAGAAGGAAATATTCTGAAATAGTGGCACCAGACATTTCAGACTAAAAAAAAAAAACCAAACCCCAACAGTAAGCATTGGTCAATGCAAAGATGACAAAAAATGTATAAGAAATTTCCTTCTATAAGAATACTTTAGAATTCAGAAATTTTTGTCTATACTAAAGTTCATGTGTAACCCTATGTGAAGCAAGAGAAGATGGCATTAGTGACCTAAGTCTTACCCATAATTCCAGCCATCAGTGAACCAATTATCCTTTAGTTACCTGGATTCTAAGGATCCTTCACTGTGTCCCAGAACTCAGTCTATGTCAATTTTGTGAAAGTAACTTTTCTCATTCTGAATTCTACAGCCCCGTGCCCAATAATGAAAAACAGAGCAGAAACTAAGGAAAGCAAGATCCTGCTTGGAGATTCGGTCAGAGAACCTCTGCCATTAACTGTCAAAGTGGCTACCTCATCCCACTCCAATCCCAATTCCTCATAATAAAATATTTAAAGATTCCAATGGGAACTTTGTGAAATATAAAAACTAATGCTACAGTTATACACTGAAACAGAAACAACTTCTCAAAGGAATCTGCTATCCTTAAATTATTCAAGGGAGAAACAAGATTAGTTAAGAGAACAAGATATACAATAACTCTTTAACTGTCAAAACAAATGTGAGGGCTTACTTGGCACTCCCCTTCTAAATAAGCCTGGAAATACAAGAAGAAAATAAGAACAAAAGACAGAATTTCCATCCTGGAAGTTCTAATTATGTTAATAAGACTGCTGTATTTATTTTAATGCTACCTTAGCTGACTCCACAATTTAGTCCTAGGTTTTGTTAACTACCATCCTGGCCACACAGTTGCTACTAACACACAATCTTCATCATTTTTACCTGTACTTCTTTTAACTGTCTCCTGTTTCCTCTCTCATCCCCATTTGTCCTCTCCAGCATCCACAGTGCCTGCAAAGCTGATTATGACATTCCTCTCTATGTGGCTACATGCCAAACTGTTAGCAACGGTCATCTGTAGTGAATGTCTACATTTTTGTATTGCTTGTTTGCATTTTACAACAAGCATGTGCTCCTTTTACAAGGGGAAAGAGAACTCAATTATCTGCATTTGCAGAACTACTAGAACATATTCCATGTGGAATCTATTACACTCCTTCTCCATCAGGTTAAAGATCAAATTCTTTAGCCAAACACACAAAGATCATGCTATACCGTTCTCAAACATATCTCTAACTTCTATCCCAAATACTCACTCTAGTCACCCTGAGTTACTTGCTGTCATGGGTTTTTTTACATCATGATTTTATACAATTTGCCTTCTCTATGTAGAATGCAAATGTAACAATAATCTTGCATCTGTTACTAATATTCAACCTGTCTCCCACTAACAGTTATAACTCATTAATCTAAGAAGAATAGTCATTACATCTTGCAGCACATTATTCATAACTGTAGTCTACAATCCCACAGTTATAACACAGTAAATTATTTCCTCCTAATTAGGGAAACTAATCTTTTAAAAGAGATTTTTAAAAACTTTTGCACTGTATCTACAGCCTAAGAGATGATACAGGAGGGCGAACAATGCAGATTTCTTTGGGCAAGGGAAGGGTAACAACCCCGGATAAATCTGCAACACAACTTTCCAGAGTGCAGTAGTTCTAACGAAAGGATCACGCGTTTTCTGATCAAGCAACCGCTATAAAGCTAAATTTAACTTTTTTTTTGTATAATAAACATTTATTTTTGTTCTCAAGTACGAGTCAGTTGGGAAGCTCTGTTGGTAAATTTAACTTTAAAATAGTAAGAATAGGGCCTCCCTGGTGGCGCAGTGGGTTAAGCAACGCACTATGAAGCAAACTGCGGCCTCTGCAGCACGAGTTCAATCCCTGCTGCCAGCCAGGCGGGGGACCCACATGGTGTGGCAAACCTCTCCTGCTGTGCCCGCTGCTCCCCTCAGCAGTGTACTTCCGTTGATCTGCCTGTTCTGCTCCCCGCTCTCTGTGGTGAATCCTCTCACCACCACCCCCCACACCTCTGGCCTGTACCTCAGTGCTTGTATGCATAAATAAATAAATCTTTAAAAAAAATAGTAAGAATATCTATATTACTTTTTCTCCTTTTCACAGGAGAATTCCAAAGTTGGCCACTTATAAAGCATATAATTGCCTTTGTCAGCTGGCAGCTTCTTCTATAATGTAACGAGTACAACCAAATAGAAATTACAGATTACATGTAACTTAATGAGATTTCTTCTTTTGATTATAAATTACACATAATTCTTTCAAATCATGTAAAATATAAAAACAAAAATCCAAAATTTTTAAGATAGAAACCAAACACATGAATAACAAAAACAATTCTTTGACTGTATAAGTGGATCAAGTGAAATCTGCAAACAGTGTCAATAAAGATTTATACCTAAAGAAATAAGTTAAGAAAAAGGAAAAGAGGGGTATTGTCAAAGATGGCAGCAGAGTGAAGACGCTGGGCTCGTCGTCTCCAGACACACACAACAAGGCAAATACCAAAAAAGCCAGAAAACTATCAGCTCACATATTAGAAGAATCAACCCGACTGAAAGTGTTTCTGTTTTGTTTCTTCATTATTTGTTCGTTTGTTCATTTTTTTTTCTTTTATTTTCTTTCTTCCCTTTTCTTATACTTTCAATATCTACCAAAACAAGACTGCTCGAGCTTGTACCCAGCCCCAGAGCAACAGATATCAGGCAGACCTAAACCTCAGGAAGAGAAATCAGAAATCATGCCCACCAGCACCAGCTGTACCAGGGCACAACAGACTCAAAGCCGAAGGTTAGCAATAGGAAGAAAGAAAAATACCAATGATCAAGCAGGTTCACCCAGAAACAATACACCACAGAAAGAAAGTCAACATCCAGAACCTGATAAAATAGACAAAGAAGAATCTGCACACCTAACAGTCAAAGAAATCCTAAAGGCCATGATGAGAATAATCAAAGAGTTAAGAGAAAATGCAGAAAAGGGTAAGAACATAATCAAGGAAATGAGGAATGAGGTTGAATCCCAACAAAAGAAAATGAAAGAATGGAGGAAAGGGAAAGAAAAACAAATGAAGAATATCAGAGAGTACTGAAGGAGCTCAAGAATTACCAGAAAAGCCAGGAAAACAGAATAGAGGAAATGGAAGAGCGAGTCAGTACTCTCTAAGACACAGACATATAAAGAACAAAGAAAGATAGGGAAGGAGAAGTGAAAATGATAAAGAATGAAGAAACACTTTAAGTGCTATCTGAAACCATGAAGAGGGGTAATGTAAGAGTCATAGTTATTTATACCAGAAAAGGGAGTAGTAGACTCCAAAAACCTGTTCAAGGAGAACTTGATGAGAACTTCCCAAGCATGAAAAACAAAATGAAAATAGACACACAAGAAGCTAGAATGTCAAATTACCATAATGAAAGGAAAACTACAGCAAGACACATAATAGTAACTCTTATAAAGTAACTCTTATATAGTAACTTTTCATTATAAAATAATGAAACTGACAAGGACAAAGAAACAGATAACCTATAAAGGAAAATGAATCAGGCTGACATTAGATTTCTCCAAAGAAACACTAAAGGCAAGAAGAGAATGGAGGGACATATTTAACAAACTCCAAGTCAACAAATCCCAACCAAGAATACTCTACCCTGCAAAGCTCTCCTTTCTCTATGAGGGAAAAATAAGAACCTTCTCAGTCAAACAAAGTCTACAGAAGTTCATGCCTATAAAACCCCACTCCAAAAAACTCTATAAGAAACCTTAGAACTAAAACCAACAGAATGAATAAAAGAAGGTAAAGAATAGAACCACAAAAAGGCAAACAAAATGGCAAAGATGAATGCCAGTGTATCAATATCAATTTTAACTATAAATGTAAATGGACTAAACTCATCAATAAAAATACACAGAGTAGCAGGCTGGATTAAAAAACAAAACCCAACCTTTTGTTGTCTAATATACCCAAAAGACACAAAAACATTAATTCAAAAGAACACCTGCCCCCCTATGTTTATTGCAGCACTATTTACAATAGGTAAGACCTGAAAAATAACCAAAAAGCCCAAAAATAGATGATTGGATCAAGAAGATGTGGTACATATACACGATGGAATACTATTCAGCAATCAAAAAAGATAAACTAGAGTCATTCATAGAAGCATAGATGGAGCTGGAAGGGATTATGCTCAGTGAAATAAGTCAGAAGGCAAAACAAAAATACTGGATGTTTTCCCCCCTAGGAGGAATATAAGGGAACCAAATAAGTGACCAAGGAAAAGAATAACAATAATAAAAACACAACAAAAACAAAAAGACAAGGACAAACAGGGGACACTTGGTGGGGAGAGGGGAGGGAGTGGGTTGAAGGCAGAAAGAGCACAAGGTACTGAGGTGATGGTCCACTGGTGAAATATGGTGGGAAATCCATGAGGACCACAATTGATGTCAAAAAATAAATAAAGAAAGAAGAGGAAAAATATATAAAGCTTTCCTATGATGAAAAAAACAAAAAAAAGAAAGAAAAGAAAAAGGAAAAGAAGAACAGGGAAAAGTGCAAAGGGTTAAAAAATTAAAAAGCAAGAGTAAGGATTTTTGTACTCTTTATGCTGCATTATATAATCTTGAGTATATTAAAAAGAATAAAATTATGTTCTTAGCTATAATAATGGTATTATGGTTATGCAGGGGAATGTGTTTATTTTAAGGAGATGCATGCTGAAATATTAAAGAGTATAATGCCATGATGATTGCAAACGGTTCAGGAAAATATATATGTATGTACAAACAGATTTTACAGAGAAAGCAAATATAGCACTCTATTACCTGTTTAATCTGGATCAGAGGAAGACAATCTACAGTTGGTTAAATTCAGCTACATCTAACATTTTGTAAATAAACTTTTACTGGAACACTGCCATGCCCATTCACTCACTCATTGTTTATGGATGATTTCTCGCTACAACTGCAGAACTGAGTAGTTGTGAGAAAGACCATATGATCTCCAAAATCTAAAATATTTACTGGCCCTTTTCAGCAACACAGATACCTGTAGCTGGACTTCACAGGCAAAAAAACTACAGGTAACTCTTGATCTACACTATGGTTATAGGTTATCATAGGATGAAGTCTTTAAACTTTTCTGTATGTTCGAAATGTTTTTTAATCAAAAGTTGGAAATACATATACAATAATTTTACACATGAATCTTCCAACTTTCTCAATAACACAAATAAATACAAATCATTAAAACACCTTGAAAACAGTAATAATACTGATATGATACTAAAAAGAACTGTTGCAGTTTTCAGTGCCAAAAAAAAAATTTTTTTTTAAATAGTAATTTGGTGACATCTATTTCTACTACTTTAAGAGGAATTTATCCTGTGGAAATACACAAATGTGAAAGGATGAATAGTGGTAACAGTGCTTTTTACCTAACAGACACTGCTGCAAGCACTTCACAGGTTTTACCTTCGGTACTCTTCACTACAATCTTACAAGGTTAAGTGTTTCTACTGTTCCCACTTTTCACAGAACTATTAAAGGGTATATATGGGATTATGAATCCAAGTAATGCGACATCAAAGCCTAATCTTTGCTATTCACCATTGTCTATTCAAAAGAAAATGACTGCAAAACACAAACGTAGACAATACACAAATGAAGATATTCAATCTCCTTGGGAATAATAATAAGGCAAAATACCATCTGCTACCAGTTTAAATAAGTAGACAAAAGTGTGAAGAAGGATAAGGAGAAAAAGGCACAATAGTACTCATTTGATAGAAGTTTAAGTTGGCTCAACTAACCTGGAGAAAAGACTGTGTCTATATTCCTGAATTCATAATTGGCATACCCCGTGATCTAACAATTTTGCTTCTAAGACTATCCCAATGTGATAATCAGACAAGTGAACAAACATGTTAAGCATGATTTATTAAAGAAAAAAAAACAAACTAGAAGCATCATAAGTGTTCCTCAGTAGGGGATGTCATAGAAAAATATGTGGGATTCCAGACAATGGAATACCTTAAAGCTGTTCTCTGTATAGTTCACATCTCAGCATTCAAAACTCAGCTATCATAAGCTTCCCTTCCTCTTGGAAGCTTTACAAATCTCCCCACCACCCTAGATCAGTTTAATGCCTCTTCTACTTACCCCCACAGCATTCTGTGCATATTTGTGTAACAGAATTCATAGTCCTGTATTATAATTTACTGGATCTAGATTTTAAGGAAAGGTACTATGTCTTTATTTCTACACCCTAACTCCTACTTAAGAGTTACTCAGTATCAAATAAATGAGTGGGATGGTACTGCTAGATATTTTCTTTAATCTGTAGTTATTTAATTTAGCCAAAACACCATAAATCCTTAAAGGTTGGAACTTTATCACATACCCTTTCACTTACAAAAAAAAAAAAAAAACTGCCTAGATTGAAATATTAAAAGCTAAAACTACAAAAATTTAAATGAAAACAAAGGAGTAAATCTTTGCAACCTTAAATCAAGCAGTGGTTTCTAAGCACAAGCAACAAAAGAAAAAGACATAAACTGGACATCATCAAAATTAAAAATGTTTGTGATTCAAAGGACACCATCAAGAAACTAAAAAGACAACCCACAAAGAGAAAATATTTCCAAAACAGATAATGGCCTAATGTCCAGAATATATAAAAGGGCTTTTATAACTCAACAACAAACAAAATTTTAAAACCCAGGCTTAAAAAATTGGGAAAGGACTTAAATAGACATTTCTCCAAAGAACATACACAAATAGGATAGCCCTGGTGGCTCAAGGGGTTAAGTCTCAGCACTATGAAGCTACCTGCAGCCACTGAAGCATGAGTTCAATCCCCCACCAGAGAGCTGACCCACATGGCCCAGCAGACCTCGCCTATCTCAACAGAGGCGCCCCTTAGTAGTGTATTTCAGTCAACCCGCCCATTCTGCTCTCCACTCTGTCTCTAAATCCTCTCAAGCCCTCACTCTCAGACCTCTGGCCTATACCCCAGCTCTGTATAAAAAAAAAAAAAAGAATACACATAGTTACTAGGAAAATACAAGTCAAAACCACAATGAGATACTACAAAAATTATCAAGGATGTAAAGAAACTGGAACCCTTACACACCGCACATAGGAATGTGCAGCTGCTCTGGAAACAGTCTGGTAGTTCCTCAAAAGATTAAATATAGAACTAAGATGTAACTGATCAATTCTGCTCTTAGGTACATACCAAGAAAATCTGAAATATACAGCCAAACAAAAAGTTATACACAAATACTCAACTATTCACAATAGCCAAAAAGTGGAAACCACCTAAATGTTCATCAAATGATACAGGGATAAACAAGTATGATATAGGATGTACTCATGCTTTTTATATATGGGTGAATTTAAAACTATTGTGCTAAGTGAGAGGAATCAGACACAAACCACATATAGTATGATTTAATTTATATGAAATGTCTGGAAGAGGTACATCCATCAAGACAGAAAATAAATTTAATGATTTCCAGGAGCTAGAAGAATGAAAACAAGGAAGTGACTGTTAATGGGTACAGGATTTCTTTTGGGGTGATGAAATGTTCTAAAATTAGATAGTGGTAATTAATGTTTACACAATTCTCTGAATATACTAAAACCACTAAATTGACAAACTCTGCCAAGGTGAACTTAACTATTTCACTGATGAAAAATTCTATAACTTATCAATCAGTATCTTAGAAAGTCTACATAAAAGTGCATCCTGACAGTTGCCTTCCTCATTAAACATCATGATAGACACTCTACAGGTAAACAGTTCTCATTACATTTATATCAGACATCTTTATCATAGATAAGAATGTTGGGGTAAGAGGGCCTCCCACTAGCTCAAGGGGTTAAGTCACAGCACTGTGAAGCTGATGTCATTTTTGGAGTTTGTGGATTTGGAGAACATGGTTCTTGGGTTCACTCTGGGAAAGGTTTCACCAGAGCTCCCTGTTTAGCAGCACATGGCATGTCCCAGGCGAGTTTCTCCACAAGGCAGAGATATTGGTTATTGTTTAAAGAGCAGGTTTATTAAAGAAAGGGACAGAAATGTACACTTGCATAGACACAATCGGGCAGGAGGAGAGCTGCCTCCACTGAAGGAGGTCAGTGAAGAGAAGGCCCGTCATGGTACAGGTCACCGGCAGGCAAGAGGGCTGCTGCCCTGCAGAGTGTTCGTGAGAAGAGGCACCTGCATAGTCACAGGTGGGCAGAATGATGGCGCCCCCGTAGTGGGACATTAGATTTTTATCATCTTCTTTTCATAGGGAGGAGCTCATCTCTCTGAGTGGATGGTCTGTTCCTTAATCTCCGTATCTTCACCTTCAGGTCTGTGCTCCTGACACTCCCTGTAGCAGTCTGATCCCTGTCTGGGTGTTGCACTTTTTTTATCTGGGCGTTGACCCCTGTGGGTCTTGGTTTCTATAACTGGGTTTAATGTTTTATACTAATCCTTCTACCCTGACCTCCTTGTGTGGTATAGGTTCTTGACCTTGTGGTGTCTCTTTCGCTATTCTTTATCCTCCATCAAAGCTAGCTGCAGCCAATGCAGGCTAAGTCTGATCCCCAGCCAGAGGGAGGGGACCCACATGGCACAGCAGACCTCTCCTGCCTCACCGGCTGCTCCCCTCAGCAGTTTATTTCAGTCTATCTGCCTGTTCTATTCCCCACTCTGTCTCTGGTGAATCCTCTTACCCCTGCACCTCTGGCCTATATCCCAGTTCTTATATGCATAAGTAAATATATCTTTTAAAAAATTTGTTGGGGTAGGAGTTAGAAAATTATATCTATATAATAGACATGAAACACACTTTGTGATAATAAGGTAGGCATTTAATTTTTTGGACTTCTTTTAAGGCAAGCAATATGAACCAGATATAAGAATCTATGAAGTCCTAAAAGCCTGTGCTGTGATTTTATTGCTACTTTTAATAAGTACATCTGGTTTTTGGGGTTTTTTTTTTTAACTATTTAGATCTTAAAGCTACATTATACAGATCACTATAGTAATACCAGGAAATAACAGTTCTCTCTGAAGTTTCCTAATTACAATCTCCATTTTAAGCTCATATTGTTAAGCATATTTTGATGTATCTACCCATTCCTATCACTCTATGTATTTTCACTTTAGAAAGTCCCCTCTCAGAACAGTTTTATCTAAATATCTGCTGACTGCTAAACATCAATCATTAGAGTGGCTTAACAAATAATGAACATTATTACTAAGCTTATATTAGTTAAGCATCTATACAGTAGAATATAGTCATTAAAAATGAACAGTAGCTATTTCCTGGAGAAAGTCAAGAAGCAGATTTTTATCCATATTCTCAAAATGACTCTGTATAATAATTATACTGATGGAAGGGCTGTATACGTGAATGGTAATGGGAAGCAAAATAAGACATCCTAAAATGTGCCACTAAAATCTGTGGATTATTTTGAACTGAAGGCAATCAAAACCCAGCAGACTCAAGAAAAACTTTTAATCTCTCCCTCAACTACCTAAAAGAATTTAGATAGGGGTAGGTCTATGCCAGGAAAAAAAAAAAAAAGCTATTACCAAAGATGCCTAATCTAAGTAACTACCTGCTTAGCAGGGCAAACATAATTACCAAACATCTGCTCTTCTTATCTTCCTGTGAATTAGCATCCTCCTCTTTGAAGCCCCAAACCACTATCACATTCCCTAGCTCAGAATGGCATATAAGCTTCAATTGTCCAACTTGCCTTTGAGTCTCATATCCTTGTCACTTAAGTTCATACTTAAGTTTATTTTTCTCCTGTCTTACGTCAATTTCACTATTAGAACAGGCACACAACCCAGAAGAAAATTTCTTTCTGTCCCTACTATGGTATCCATTTATTTAAAAGAAAAATACTATTAGAAAAAAACATTTAATGATATGGACAAATAAACATGATCTATTGCTAAATGGAAAATGCAGGATACCAACAAAGCAAGTTGAATATGATCATATTCTTGAGAAAATAAAAAGTAAATGCTTACCCAGAAAAATACATATAATTTACAGTGTTCATATATAAATTTTATTTTGCGTATATTTTTTCCAGCTTTGCTGCGATATAATTGCTGTAACATATACATTTAAGATATAAATGCATAACTTGATATATTATGAAATGGTTAACACAATAAGGTCAGTTAATACATTCATCATCTCAGTTATAAGTCTTGTATGTTTAACATTATTTCCTAATTTTTCTTAAACATTCTATTTTACAAGAAAAAAATTTAAGGAAAAGTAAGGTTCTCCTCTTTCACCTCTTTATTTTGAAGTTTTAATGTAAAAAACCCATCATGGAAGATATTTTTCTTTCCTAATAAAGTTTTTTATAACTTCATTATAGAGGGAAAAATACTTTTCTACTGAAACTAAAGGTTAATCTTCATTTTCAAAACTAAGGTGACCCAGTTTATTCAATAGCTACCTTTTAATTTGCTAATTTCATTTTTTGATCTTCAGGGGATCCCATATATAACACATATATATGCATATACATATATATGTATTTGGGGACTAAATAAATTAATACTTTGCTGGAATTTCATACATTGTGATTTAATTACTCTTCACAGCAACCACATAATTTAACATCATACAAATTTTACAGATGGGGTAATTAAGATTCAGAAATACTACTTTATCAAAATCCCTTATCTATAAAGTATAAAACAACACAATAGTACTTTTCATTTATATATATAAAATCAGAAGTAAAAACCCCTCTCTGAAAAAGGAAAATTCCAGTGATTTTTAAAGAAGGAAAAAGCTTTATTTAAATCATTTGGACCCAAAAATACATTGTTTATTCAAAATGTCTTTGTGATAAAAGTACTTAATTTACAACCTCCATAAACTAAACAAAGAGCTTGGTTAGTTGGCCTAGAGCAAAGGTCACACTTAAAATTTAATATGACCAAGTTCTGTTCTCTTGCAGGCACCAAATTGCTTTGCTTTGCTTTCCTACCATTTGTATAAAAAGATAACAACTCTAATAATGTCATATGGCTTTACTTAAAAGCCAATCTTTATCCATATAAACCTTTACATTTATATAGACTTGTAGGTCTACAAAACTTGTTTTGGTTATTATGGAAAGTCCTTACACAGTGTAGGAGACAGTGCAAGTTCATAACTGCATTTACCATTAAGCACTTGGTCAGAAAAACATCACATTTCCAAATAAAGATGCAAAACACTTCTAATATTATATAATCACTTGTATTCATTCATTCCCTCATTTTCCAACTTGCTAATTCCAATTCAGAGTCCAGTTGGCTGGAGTCTATACCCTGGCACTTGAGGGAGTAAGGCAGGAACCAATCCTGAACAAGATACCCTTCCACTGCAGGGCATCTCTCTCTCACACACACACATACACTCACTCAGACTTGGAACAACTGAGACATGCCAATTAATGTGTCAATTATTTAATGTGCATATTTCTGGGATGTCAAAGGAAACTGGAGTACCCAGAGAAAACCCACAGAGACAGGGGAAAATGTACAAACTCCACATAGTGGCCCTGGCTAGGAATTTTTTTTTTTTAATCATCAATGCTGCTGTGTGCCTGTATATATATGCATGTGCATAAAAGACCTGCCGTATACACACTTTTCAAATAACACAAGAGTACCTTTTTTTTTAAAAGTCTTCCTCTCAACTTAAATTCCCTTCCAATCATTATCAGCAATTTGCTGTGAATACTTTCAAGTCCTGATTTTGCAGTCAGAGATCACATCCCACTTATCTTTATATACTCATTACCAATGGTACAATACCTGGCTCATAGAAAGGGATCAAGTGATAAATAATAAATGATGGATAAATGGATAGGTAGAAAAATAAGAGACAGATAAAAAGAGATCATGGACATATAGATAGAATATTGGTGGATGAAGGATGGGCAGAAGATGGAAATTCAGATAAGAGATTAGTGAATGAAATATGGGTACACTGATGTTGAGAACTGACTATATATGACTTAAAGTGATAGTCTTTGTTAACTGATCTTTGTATGCTCCCTTTTAATTACTCAAATCCTTTATACCATTACCTGTCTATAATGATTGACCTTTGCATCTTACTGGTAACATTTTAGATACGAAAATTTTAAAATTGTAATAACAAATGAACCAGTTTACATATTTGTGAACCACATATATAATCTCTGTGAACCAGATTTTTATTTCAATCCTTTCAACTATATTATAAACACAGGGACCTCAAATTTATAGCTAACAGTGCCACATACAAGGTAGAATTTATTGATACTATACTGATTACAATTCCCTACATGTTGACGTAAAATAATTTCTCTAGAAATGAAAGCAGAAAAATGTTTGCATTGTCTTCCTCTAATACTCAGATTATATGAAAAATATTGATGAAAAAGCTAAAAACAGCACATGGTATACTGGTGACATTAGATACAATCTAAATGCTAACAAGGAATTTATTTATTTTATTAAACCAATGCCCTGTTAAACTCAGGCTATCAGACTCCTGAATTCTGGTCATACTAATTAAAAGGATAGTGGCCCCACAGAAGACCAAACTGGTAACCTATAAAACTAAATAAGAGAAATCTTCCATAATGTAGAAAGAAAACAGAAAAATTTTAAGGGACATAGCAGATAGAGGCCAAAAGGTCAACATCTCCTAATAAGTATTCTTGAAGAATGACAGCTAAAAAAAAAGGAGAAGAGGAAATAATTGAATTAATAACAAGAAATAAAAGTTGCCCTAAAATAAAGATAAAAAGTGGGGGGGGGGGAGGGAGGGCACTGAAAGATCCATAAGAAGTTGGCAGAACTGAAAAAGGGAAGAAAGGAGTGGAAGAAATACAGCTACTATCACTGCTTAACTTTTGAAGTTCAAATTATGTGCATAGGCTACATATGCAAAAACTAAACAATTTATAGAAGACACAGGAAACAAACACAGATTATGTTAAAAAAATTTGGACTGGAAAATTTTAGAATGCATGAAAAATCATAAGAGATATGACTGAAAAAACAAGTCTCCAATATTAGAAACTGCCCATGAACAAGAAGAAATGCCAGAAGACTTGAAGGAATGGTTTTGGTTCTGAGAAAAAATTATTCTTAATGTAGAATTCTACATTCAGCCAAACTGTCAAACAAGAATTACACTATCAGACATGGAAGAACTCAGAAAATATACATATCCTAGACAAAAAAGTTACTCAAAAAGTCTTCAACCAAACAGAGACTCCAAGGAAAACCACGTGAGATATAAAAGAAAAAAAATTCGCTGAGTATGACCCAGAAATCCTTTAGAAAAGGCAACATAAATAAGAAAATAAGATCCATTAGGTCTTACTACCTGGAAGGTAGCACTTATTTAATATGCAAGATTACTTACCTGTCTTCATGCGTCTCAATATACTAATTCACTTAGTAGTAAGTGAATTTTAGATCCATAATATTTTGAGTATTGATTGCCAATGTTCACTTTTTAAATCAACCCACAGACAAAAAACAATGAATAAAGCAGGATACTATTAAAATCAGACATAAAAAACTGTAGATGGACCAAAGGAAATAAGTGTTTTTCCTTAACTTACATATCAGGAAGCCCACAGATGATATCCAAATTTATAAATCAAGAAAAATAGATTTGTTTAAAATTTAATCTTTAAAGTATTATCATGAAAATACTCACCAAAAAATTTTTTCATTAACAAAAGAAATAGGGCTTCACTGGTGGCGCAGTGGGTTAAGCAGCGCACTGTGAGGCAGACCACAGCCACTGCAGCACTTCAGTCCCTGCCACCAGCCAGGGAGGGACCCACATAGCATAGTGGACCTCTCCTGCTTCCCCTGCTGCTCCCCTCAGCAGTGTGTTTCAGTCAGTCTGCCTCTTCTGCTCCCCCTTCTGTCACTGGTGGATCCTCTTACCTCCCTGGACTCTGGCCTGTACCCCAGCTCTTGTATGCATAAATGAATAAATCTTTTAAAAAAAAAAAAAAAGAAAGAAAGAAAGAATTGAGGTGGGTAACTGAGGTAACTGAGGAGGTTGTAAGATTTCACAAAATTGCTCAATCTGTTGGAGGGAAAGGATGTCCTAAACAAACTCCACAAATAGATTTTACGGACCCCCACCTCAGACCAAAGAAATTCAAGACACCAAGGACACAAATCCCATAATGTCATCACCACCTAAGAGAACTGTGGGTGGAGTTAAGCAGTCAGGCTTGATATACAACCAGACATGTAGGCCTGGGGGTGCTAGGTGTTTCACTGGCTTTCAGTGTGCTATTAGGGTTCCATCCAGTTCAGTGGAACTGGTAGGGCCCATTCACCAATTTCTATCTTTATTTGTATCTTTCTCCCTGAGTTATTCTTCATTTCCCCTTTTTGTAAGTAATCCCTTTACTAACCCTTTTGTGTGTGCCTGCAGTTGAGTCTCATTATATAAGTCCCTTTTAAGCACTCACAGTCAGGCCAACCCATTTCACACTGGGGTTGCCCTGTGCAGTTTGGAGCCCAACAGGCTGCCCTGTAACAAATCTTTTAATGAAAAATCAACAGAAACTGTCTAAAGTTGGTAAGTCAAGAAAAAGAATTATATTCTTTAAAGTTATAATGGTAAGCACCAGCAAAACTTAAAAACTAAAATAATTAACACTGGTTACCTCTGAAAAGTGAAGAGGGCTTGAATATGGACAGTAAAAGGAAAACTTGCTTTATACACAATCGTACTGTTGGAGGTTTTAATTATGTCCAACTATATTTGATAATTTTAAAATAAATTTTAAAATAAATGTAAAATAGATTTATTTACATTTTAACACAAATAGACTATAAAGATGAACTAACTGCTAAGAAAGTTAACAGAACTGTGGTTATCTAAGTTACACAAGCTCTATTTACAAGTAACCTTTTAGAAGAGAGGGACTTCAGATTTTTTTTGTTACTAAATCTAAAACAGGAAGATTCACTCAGTGTTTAGGTCACTCTTGAAATGCAATTAAAATAATTACACTGCAAAAGAGGGGTGGGAAGGAAAGTACTTTTGTAAACCTCAGACATTATGGTACTTTCATGGGTAAGCTTATTTAATAATCATAACAAAAATAACTTTCCTACCAGAAGAGACAAGCAACCCACCTTTAAAAGTTTTAACCTTATTTTTCCAGCAGTCAACTTAACATTATGTTCAGATGTAAATATCTACTAATATATACAAGATCTGGTTTTGGTCTGCGGTCACAAAACCAACACAGGAACCTGACTTACTTGGTAATTAAACCCATTTCCTAATCACAATCAGTTTAGTGTCTGAGACCATCAACCACAAAGTATCATTGAAATAATATTTTAAATAGAAAAGGTACAACAGGTTTAAAACCTCTTATAAGGAAGGTGTTTTTCCTTTAGCAAAATTTACCGTATTAGAAGTTAAAGATACAAGAACATCAATTATTTCAGTACTTTACAGGTTTCTATTTCTCTTTGATCCATCATTCACTTCTAGATAAGAACGCAACCCTCAATAAAAAAAAAACTACCGCTCCACTCTTGTATCCTGAATTACATCCTGTCATCTCTCTTGAGACTCTCTTTTATCCAACACAATGCATGCTCAAAACGGCTATTACAGGAAGTGTTGAACTATCAGCTATTTATAAATGGACAAAAATCTTTAAATAGCTGTGTCAGCTACCTCTTTATGGTTCTAGACCTAGGAAACTACCTGTTTTTGGAGAAATAGTTATGTTAGTAACTGAGAATATTAAAATGCTCTTTGAAAAGATAAGTATTTTGTCCCTTTGTTTTGTAATCCAAAAGCAGCATTAACATGACATTATCACAAGGTAACACGCAAACTAATCTTTAAAAACACATTACCACATTTTTATCGTTTAACAGGAAAAAAAATTTCAAATTGTAATAAATGCATTTCCTTAAAGTCTTCTATATTGATGTGTAACCTTAATGCACTCCTTAAGCATTTTGTTAAACAAATACAAAATTTAACATCATATATTAACTTTTTAGCCAGCATATCCAGTTCAAAAATACACAAAACTAAAAATTCTTATCAATACTGACACCCATTATTTAAAAAAATTTTCAACTCTAAAAATTTTTTACTCTTTATGCTACCCAACTCAGAACTATGTCTTTCCCATGCTATAAAAACAGTAACTTACACTTTCTATAGCAAACTAGTAATTCATTTTCATATATTAATAAATACTTTTAAAGCCTTACTAACATCTCTTCCTTATTCTGAAAGTCCCCACCCACAGTTTTTTAGAGAGTGACACCTTGTACATTACCGTATTAACAAATCACTTCAAGCCATTAATACCAAAGGTAACTAGTTTCTAGGAATTTAACTTACAAATATTTGTGCTATACTAATATGAACAAAATACTGTACCTACTAGGATATTCCCTGCAGCATTAGTACTAGCAAAAGATTGGAGACAGCCTAAATATCCAACAAGAGGGATGATTAAATGTTTGTCAAAATGTCAGAATACAATGACACTTGTAAGAGAAAATAGGCATCTCTATACATAAAATAATCTTAGTTATTATATTCAATGTCTAAAAATGTAGAGAATAAAGTGTACAATTACACTACCAATTAGCATTAAACACACACAAACCAAGAAATCCTTTCTTGATAAGAACATCAAAAATGGGGGCCTCCCTGGTGGCGCAATGGGTTAAGCAATGCACTATGAAGCAAACCACAGCCATTGCAGCACGAGTTCAATCCCTGCTGCCGGCCAGGGAGGGGACCCACATGGTGAGGCAGACCTCTGCTGCCTTGCCACTGCTCCCCTCAGTAGTGTGTTTCCGTCGGTCTGCCTGTTCTGCTTCCCACTCTGTCTCTGCTGAATCCTCTCACCTCTCTGGACTCTGGCCTGTACGCCCAGCTCTTGTATGCATAAAGAAATAAATCTTTATTAAAAAAAAAAAAAAGAACATCAAAAATGGTTGCCTCTAGGAAGGGAGAAGGGTAACTGGTAAAGGAAGACTTACATTGTGAATCTTTTTATGTAAATGTACTTCTTACTAACTACATACTTTTTTAACAAAATATTTTTTTTAACAAAAAAATTTTTTTAAGAAAGTAATCAAGGGGCCTCCCTGGTGGCGCAGTGGGTTAAGCAACACACTATGAAGCAAACAGCAGCCACCGCAGCACGAGTTCGATCCCTGCTGCCGGCCAGGG
>JAGFMF010011446.1:187944-276363 GCA_019455555.1 Galemys pyrenaicus | reverse complement strand
TTCAGTTGCTCTGCCTGTTCTGCTCCCAGCTCTCTGTGGTGAATCCTCTCACCCCCCACACCTCTGGCCTGTACCCCAGTGCTTGTATGCATAAATAAACCTTTAAAAAAAAAAAAAAAGTAATCAAATATCCTTGATTCCACCCACAAGTTGACAGTTTTTCAGTATTGGTTTGTTTTCAATCTATTTCAGCCTCAAAATTTCTCCTATAACTTGAAAAATGACTTGAGTTTTCCTACTTCATTCATCCACTTCCCTCATTCATACATTTTTATTAAAAGGTCACTTTATGAAGTTGAGGATTTTAAATGTGTTGCTAAGCTACTTGATTCAAAAGCTCTAAACCTACATAGTCCAATAGTACAGTTACTAGGCAGTTTCTCAATCACACACTAACATTTTTTGACTTACATATGGCTAATGTCTACTATATTGGACAGCACGAAGGCATTTTCATCACTGCGAAAAAATTCTACTGGATCAAAGTGCGCTAGATCAAGAGTTAGCACACTAATGCCTGGGACCCAAACCTAGTACACAACCTGTTCTGGCCAAATAACATTCTACTGGAACAATCACCCTCACCTGCACTCCTCTATATACTGTCTGTGGGTACAACAGCAAAATCAAGCAATAGTTAGAGTATAGCCCCCGGTTTAAATACTTAATATTCTCCTTTTTATAAAAAAAAAATTGTCTACTACTGCTCAGTCAAATTACATTGAATTACATTGAAAAGAACATATATTTCCTTTGGGACTCAAAAGTTTTTGAAGGCTTGCTTTGATAAAATGAAAAACCAAATAAACATAAACCAATGTCTACTTGATTTACTAAGAGCTGAAGATGTTTCATAAATCCGTAAGATTAAGTTATTCCTAAAATGTTTGGATGCTGACATTTTCTAAACATATCTACCAAATAACTAATAAAAGCACAGAAGACACTATTACAGTCCAGCAATTCCAAAACAGCTATCCTAAAAGAAAAAATGATAATTCAAAAACTTTTGTTCCTTATCAATACCTGATTGTCTCTAAAAGCATTTCTTTAAAAAAAAAAAAATGCACTAGACCTCGTTAGTGCTACTGAAATACCTGCATTTAACCACTTGTTTCATACATAACTGTATTTCCGGCTTTCAAAACAGTAACTGAGGAAAAGTAAGTAAAACAATATCAAGAATCTTAATTTGCTTTTTAAGATCTGTGAAGCATGTTTACCAACTTAGGTATTTTAATAAAAATTTTGAGTGTATATTTTATGCACAACCCTGTACAAATCATTGGAAATAGACATCCCATTTGTAGCTAATAGTTATGGGGCAGACTAATATCGCTAGTAGTGATATTACACACATAAGAGAGGTAAAAGTACAGTTCACAAGTACACGGTGGTGAATAAGACTTCCTAAGTTATTTCACTTTGATGTTGAACCATGTGCACGGAGTTTGCCAGGTTTTATGGGGATAAGAAAGAGTGGAGGGATGACAGGGCAATACCACTCTAGGTTAAGTGTAGAAAAAAGAAAATGAGATAAGAAAAGTATGAGCCCTTCAGTGCTACAGAAGCATATACTCTGAATGGGAGTGAGGATGGGAGAAAGTTTGTAGCAGGTTTAGTAAGGACTCTAGAGACTTAGAAACTATAAAGTTTAGGATTGTAATGAAAATTGCTTTACATGCCAAACTATGGAATTGAGATCAGATGTGATTATATGAGCAACAGAGAATGTAGTTTTCCAAGACATAAGCTATGACACTGGCAACAACTTATATCTTGGATTTAACGAGGAAAGACTAGTGGCAGATTAATGTGGCTACTGTAAAAATCAGAGGTAATGGTGAAAATTGATAGGATGAAGAGGAATCAGCTGAAAAGCAGAACCTACACATTACTAAATCTACAGGCCTGAATTCTTACTTTTCAAAAATGACCCTCAAATGTGGTATTTTCCCTTGTTCATACTTTTTTTGGTATAAACGTTCTTTTACATGGAAAGTTTACATCATAAGTTTAGCAATATGGCCTTTTTTTAAGCACGAGTTTTTTTTAGAATTCAGACAAGAACTGACACACAACTTTTGTATAAAATAACTCAAATATGGCCCGTTTACATATTTTTCCCCATTGTATTAGTAAGAAAAATGCATTAGAAAATCCAAGAACCCAGTCAAGAAATATGAATTATAGGTTTGACTTTCCTGCAAAGCTATGGAGATGACAACCTCTCAAAGCTTTGGTTTTCTCATTTATAAGAGGAAATTAAACTAAAACTCCTGGAAGTTATAAAATGCTATGATCACACTGATACATCTTTAATGTATCATCTATTTTAACATTCTAAATGAAAAAAATCCATCAAAACCAGGCAGAGACTATTATACCTATTATTTACCTTTATATATCTTCTGCATGTACCTGCTACATTTGTTTGTGAAGGAGTTCATGACATACATTAAGCAAGTAGTCACCAACTACATATAAAATGCAAAACTGAAACTCTGTAAGATGTCACTGTCAGCCATTTCACTTTCAATTACTAAGAGTTTTCAAAATCATATCCGAAAAGGAGCATTCTTTCATTAGAATGACTCAAAAGACTAAACGAATGTCTGCAAATTGAATAGTAGTGTTGGGTTTAACAGTTTCAGACATAACACTATCCTATACAATTATGTTTGAACCTCTAACTGACAAAAGAATCTTTTAAACAATATTCCAATTCAACCAAAAAGCATTTCAACCTTGAGAAATATGGTCTTGAGATTTATAACCATAAACTCATGTGTTAACTTTTAAGTTTTGCTGAAAAACTGTATTACAAATACAGTTGCTCATACTTCTAGAAATATTCTGAACTTCCCCACTTCAAGATTAACTTTTAAGGCTGACTTAAGGGGGGAGTGGGGGGAGGATAGCTGAGTCAAAAGATCCTTCCTTCAAAACAAAAACATAGAAAAAATATCTTGATTAACAGTGAAAAAGCCAGATGTAAAGCCTGCATTTCCAATCTATTAAAAGTTTACACAGCATAACTGGGCCTAAGTTAAAATCATATTCCAAGAGAATTATTCAAGTCATTCTAATATTTTGTAAATTACAGTATTAAACTATAAGCAAAAGCTTGTTTTTTTACATTACTTCTTCCAGTGTTAGTTCCAAAGATTTCAACAATTATGTTATATAGTGCATTATACACACCAGAATTTTTTACCAATGTGATTTCTTCCTTGCTCTCTAAAACAGGAGTATTCATTTTTCTGAGTTAATGAACATGAAATCTAGAAAGAACTGTATTTTACCACAATCAGAGTGTGAAATCCCTTACTATACAAATGTGTATCACAGTTTAAACCATTTTGTTCTTGGTATCATGAACAAAAAAACCAATCCTGCTACAAAAGCACGAGATGTGGGTTTTTACTGTAATGCCCAAAATCTCAACCAGACACTTGGTCCAAGAAAGAATGTTTATATTATTTTTTCTTACTTATGTAATGTAGTGATTTAAACTAATTCTTTCAGCGCCAAAGTCTCTTTTTTAACACAGTATTTAAGATAAACTGGTGTTATTTTACTAAAATTTTATTCTTTTTTTTTTTTAAAGATTTATTTCCTTATGCATACAAGCACTGGGGTATAGGCCAGAGGTGTGGGGGTGGTGGTGAGAGGATTCACCATAGAGAGCAAGGAGCAGAACAGGCAGATCAAGGGAAGTACACTGCTGAGGGGAGCAGCGGGCACAGCAGGAGAGGTCTGCCATACCATGTGGGTCCCCTCCCTGGCTGGCAGCAGGGATCGAACTCGTGCTGCAGTGGCTGTGGTTTGCTTCATAGTCCATTGCTTAACCCACTGCGCCACCAGGGAGGTCCCCTAAAATTTTATTCTAATCAAACAAATTTCACTCAAGAAGGAAGTGTATTGGAATCAAGAACTTTATTAGAAGGGGAATAGTTAAAAAGAACAAGTAGAGGCAGGAATTAAATTATCTGATTTTGTTGTATTCAAATACAATTGAGAGCAGAATTTTTAATTTTTCTCAAATATCGGTTACTAAAAAGCTATTTTAACAAAAAAATACATTTAAAAAATTCCAGATCCAATTATCTTACAAAAAGTTGTCATAACTTAAAAAAAAAAAATGACTGATTTGTTTTGAAAGGTCATCGTTCAAATAAGAAAGCCAGATGTGTTTTCCCCAAATATAGCTGATAAGCTACCCCAAGGACCACCAGTATAACAAATATAGCTGATAAGCTACCCCAAGAACCACCAGTATAACAAATATTGTGGATATACCTAAAACAAAATACAATTATAGAATCTCACATTCCAAAAATAGCATTCAGGTACACCAGGGAATTCATAAGAAAAGTTTATAAACAACTTAATACTATGGGGGAATGAAGGGGACCTGCTCAGTTAAACGAGAGAAAACTTATTTACAGTAACAATCCTTTACATCTGTATAGTGCTTTGTAGTTCTCATCTTTGTGAAAATACAATATAAAGTTGTGCTTTTTCGTGCCCTATATGTAATTAACACACACAACCAACTTTGGTCCTAGAATTCACAAAGCAACCATGCCAATTATAACAGAGTACAGAGAATAGTTAAGCAGCACTTGAAATCTTAACTAATGTCACTGTGACTGATACTCAGTTTTTTCATGTTCCATCATGATCCAAAATACTCTTTCATATATAAGTTTGACCATCTTTAAAGTCTAACCCGAACAGGCAAATCATGTTGGTTCTTTAACTCTGGGGGGGGGGGGGGGGGGGGGGGAATTCCTGCCAGGNGGGGGGGGGAGGGAGGAATTCCTGCCAGGATGGGCTGTAAGGCGACAATTGGTTTACACCTACCCTTGGCAGGCAGCGAGCTGGTTCCACCTGTCCTGCAGTACGAGCCCATCTGCCCTCCAGGGAAGGACAGGAGTTTTCATGACAGTATCTAGCTATTCTAAAAGAACAACCGTAAGGGGCTCCTACACTAACCCCTCAACTCTCAGGAAAACAAAGGTTCAGGCCCTGCGGTGTCACTCGGCATTGCGTTCTGGATAATCTAGGTGCACGATAAACCCCAGCACGCAATCACTGGCAGAGGATGGAGTGCGGGATGGAATACCCAAGGTGGGCGAAAAGAATACGCGGAGAACTAGGCGAACTCTTTTAAGTTCTGCGGATAAAACGCGGTCTCTCAGGAGATTCTACATTCGAGGGAAGGTGCGTAATTGAGAATGTGAGAAAGCGGCATCAAGGGAGGGGGAGGAAGAATCAAGAAGTGGCCAAGGGTACGACACGGCCGAGGGACTCCTGGCCCCAGGAGCAGAGGTGCCCAACGGGTCAAACCAGAAAGGCAGATGAGGACCCCGACGCTCGGCCGCTCGACAGGCTCCTCCGCGAGCTTTCAAACCGCCGCCCCCGGGAGGCGCTCAGCCGATTGGAAGTTCCACCACGACCGTCACCAGCCCAGGGCCGGAGCGGCAACTCCTCGGCGGAGCTCCAGAGCCTCCGCGTCTCCCCAGGAGACCAGACCCCACCAACTCCACCTCCAATCGCGGTCCCAACTCGAGTCCCGCCGCGGGCTCCGAGCACGCGGAGCGCGCCCTCCGGGACGGGACCGACGCCCCCGACCCGGCTGCGCCGCGGGACTTGGAGGGGCGCGACGGGGCCGCGCGGGGGGCAGGCAGGACCCGTGTTCCTCAGAGTGCGCCCCGGGACGCGGCCCCGGGACGCGGCCCCGCGACCACCTCCGCCTCGCCCCTCCGGCACGGCCCGCCTGGGCTTCGACCCACCCATCCCGCGCGGTCGCGGGCAGAGCGAGGACCCGAGCGATCCTACTCCCCCCGCCCCTGCTCTTACCCATCTTTCCGCCTCGCCTTGTAGACGTGCCCGTAGGTGCCGCGTCCCACTTTGCACCCTTCGTACTCAAACAAATCCTCCACCCGCTCCCGCTCCGCCGCCAGCTTCGCCTTGAAATCATAATCCATTGTCTGCTTCCCCCATAGAGGCACCGGGACGCGGGGGCCGCCGCCGCTCAGTCCCTCCTCCTCCTCCTCCTCCCCCCGCGGCCGCCGCTCCACTTCTCCAACAGCCGCCTCACGGGCGCGCGCGCGCCGCCCGCTGCCCCGCGGTCTGTCTTCAGCAAGGGACTCCTCGGCGGCCACGGCAGCCACCTCCTCCACCTCCTCCTCCTCCTCCGCGGCGGCAGCGGCAGCGGCTCCCGCAGGCAGCCCCAGTCCCGCCTCCCCCCTTCATTTCCTTGTTTTGGAACCTGGTGGGCCGCGCCGCCGCTTCCTCGAGCTCATTAACAAACCCGCCCGCCCGCCCCGAGATCGCTAAGACTCCTGGGAAATGTAGTTCTCCAGGCCTCAAGAAGAGTAGGCGTTTTGCCAGAGTAAGAAATACAGCTCCCAGGTTGCCTTGGGCCGCTTCAGCCTCGCCTCCTCAGGGTTTGCACGCCTGCGCAATGGGGCTGCCCCTCCCCCTCAGGTAGCGCTGGACAGCCAGTTCCTGTAAAGGTAGAAAGCTCAAAGTTGTAGTGTGTTTTCTGTAAGCCCTTGAGAGTTCATGGAGAGAAGCCCCTTGCTTTGGCGTGAAAGAGGCACGCCACTTCAGATGCCCCCAAGGCGAGAAAGTATTTAATAAGCGCTTGCCCTGGCGTTTGCTCTAGAGGTTTGAGACGAGGACCCCGGTTGGGACAGTTGTATTGTGAAGTGTGTGTTTTTTAAGGCAATTGGTCCGCCTGTTGCCCCGCCCCCACCCAACCGCTCATTGGTGGAGACAAGAGAATGACGTTCTCGTTGGTGCGTGGGTATCCCCAGACTTTGGCTTCTTTCCCGCTCTTGATTGGTGATTGGGTGTGATCGGTCGTTCCTGATAGGTTAATCCATTCTCTTTACGATGCAAAAACCGTATTTCAAAAGCTGAACTCCCCAGCTTCCTAGTTCTACCATTGATCTGAGAAGAACGTGAAGCTTCTGAACCCTAGCAGCCGGTCACCCATTTCTTGGCGCTATATAGTTTTCACGTTCAAGCTTTGGCCATGTAAGGCTGGAGGATGCAGCAGTTTGAAACATATCTGAGTTGGAACTTTTTTTTTTTTAACGTTTACATGTGAAGGTGAAATGCTCCTTGAGTGTTTTAAGGAAGCCTCATTAATCAAGGTGAACATTGGCCGCATAACGTGTCAGATAACTTGTAATACAAACAAACAGGATGCTGAAGTAGGATTTATATACTACATTCAGTGGAAGCACAAAGGAAGCTAATGGTCAATTCTACCTGACTTAGTAAGGTGCTTTAAATAGTGACCTGCCTTCTGGGTTTTGTAAGAATACTAGAAATCTTAAAGTAAGGGGGAAGACTGGTTTACTTACATCAACTCCTCTGGAAAACTTCCTCAGATGGTGAAGTCGGTCAAAAGTAACTTGAGTTTCTCTTATTTCCAGGTACTATGGTAAGCGCCAGAGATCCTAAGTGAAAATGGGCCTTTTCTCATCAGGGAAGTATGACCGATTGAAGAAATAGACATGCAACCATTAAAAACAAGCTGTGTAGGTATAACGAGCAACGGTAGAGTAGGAGGACATTAGAGTCGGGGTAGGCTTCACGAAGGAGAAGGGAATGAGCCAAAACTTGAACAATGAGTAGAACCATATTTGGAGGACAAGTGGGAAAGCAGAGAGCAAGGAATTTTTCAGGCAGAAAGGCATAGGCATATCATGAGAGAACATTATATATTCTGAGACATGGAACTAGCTTGATCCTTACAGACTGAGACAGGAAAAGAGGATAGTTAAGAAGAGACTAGACAAATAGGTCAAATTATGAACAATATATATATGTCAGTATTTCCTCATCTGGTAAGCAATAGGAAACCTTTAAAACCTTGGACTACTAAGTAATGTAATCTGAGTTGTATATTCAAATACCCCTTCTGACAACAGTGTTCAGAATAGATTGATGGAAGGTGAAAACAGTAAAGAAGCAGCAGTAGTTGTGAAATCCAAAAATCTGAATCAAGAAGTAGCAGTGCTGATTATGAGGAAAAGGCAATTACCACAATTTACAAATCAAATTCAGCAAGACCTGATGATTAAGTAAATGTAGGATTGAGGAACAGGAAATATTCAAGATGACTTCGAAGTTGTTTACTTTAGCAATAGGTAGAACCTTAGGAAAGCTGGGAAATAAAGGAACAAAAGTGCCCATATGACATCAAGATAGAAATAACTGAATATTTATACTGCCAATAAGAAGTCTGACTGGAGAGGGCCTCCCTGGTGGCGCAGTGGGTTAAGCAACACATTATGAAGCAAACCTCAGCCACTGCAGTGCTAGTTCCATCCCTGCCACTGGCCAGGAAGGGGACCCACATGGTATATAGCAAACCTCTCCTGCCTCACCCACTGTTCCCCTCAGCAGTGTGTTTCAGTCAGTCTGCCTGTTCTGCTCCCCACTCTGTCTCTGGTGAGTCTCTCACCTCCCGCGACTCTGGCTGTACCCCAGCTCTTGTATGCATAAATAAATAAATCTTAAAATAAATAAATTTTTTTTAAAAAGTCTGAAAAACAAAACAGCAGTCTAGCCTAACTGTATGGGTTTGAAGGTCATCAGTGTTAAGGTTGTGGTGTGTAGAGAATATATTTTGGGTTGATTGTTATTTTTAAATATGGGGCTTTGCATTCATTATAATCTCAATATATCCCTATAAAATATGTTCTTATATTACCATCTTAAATATGAACAAGCAGAGCAATAAATTGCAGAGCCAAGCTTGATGCACATGTATTAGGGAGAAAATGAAAGTGGAAAAGTGAGTTAATAGAAAAAACAAAAATCGAATATAGATTATGAAAACCTTAACTGAAACAAACAAGTATAACCACACCCTTTGTTACCAAAGACATAGGGAAAAACTCTCCTATATCACAATGTTAATATATATTTGCAAAGTATATACCAGTATATATTAGATTGTAATCTTGGCAATGCCTTTCAAAATTACACATGTTTAGCCCCAACAAGATCATCTGTGAATTTATCCAACAGTTATACTCCTGTGATGAATGCTGTGATCTACCTCCTCGATCCCTTTTAGGAACATAGGATGTGTTCTCCCAAGCAGCTAGGAGTGCTGCAACAGAGAACCTTCAGCTGTCAGTCCTCTTAACAAATTATCTTCTCTCCTAGGTCATGCCATTTTCCTAGAGCAACATACATCCGGTACTGATCAATGCAGGAATTTAAACGTCCAGCCCTACTACCCTACTTCAAGACAACTCAGAATCCCTGTGGGGTAGATGGAGGCCATTACTGAGAATATATTGCATACCAAATTCTCAATCTCCCCTAACCTGCTTTCTTCTTTTCCCTTCCAGAGTTATTAATTCTAAAAATATTCTACAGTAAACTGATTACTAGTTAATCTCCATCTCAGGGTCTGGTTCCCCAGAAACCCAATTTGTAATATTTATTCCCTGTACATGCAAGTTAAGATACAAGGTTTTTCATGGAACACTAATACTAAAGGACTGTAACAACAGAAACATTCATTAAAGGGGGCCTAGAAAATCAGCTGTGGCACGTCTATCAGTGGATTATTATGCAGTCCTAAAATATGTGAAGGCTTTGGAAATATGCTTCTCAGATCATCTCCCTGCAAGGACTCCCCAGCTGCTGAACTCTGAATCTACCACTGCATTTACAATGAGGCCATGCTTCAGCGGGCTGCTCTAGCCTGTGACTGAGCATGGCAGGATTCCTACGTTCCTTCAAGATGCAGGAATGGGCACTGGGCAACTTTGACTTAAGGATTACCAAGCAGCCTTCCTGAAACTTCCTTAGAATGGTTGCAGTCTGAGTCACTCAGACTTACCCAGCCCTCCTCCTGTCCCACTCCCCTTCACTGAGGTCAGACTTGCATCATGTTCTGTTTGTTCCTAGAGCTGAATCTACGACCCCCCCACCCCCGCCCCACCCCCACAGGGATCTTCTCCAGTAGGTCTCTTGCATATCTTAACCCCAGTTTGACATCTCTTCAGAAACCAAGAGCCAGGAGAAAACTGTTCAGGTTCTGTATGAAAAGACTTCCAAGATATATTTTTAAGTGGAAAACAGCGAGAATCAGAAGAATGCCTATAGTAGGCTAATGTTTTGTAGAAAGGAAAATATATGTATTTACTTGTATATATAGAGAGACTTATGTCTAAAAGGCCACAAGGAACTGTCTGCTTCTGGAAGGGAAACTGCTTGTGAATCTGGTAGAAGAGAGAATTTGAACTGCATATCTTTCTGAATTTTGATCCATGAGCTGTTTCCTTTTCAAAAGGTAAATAAATTTCATATGTAAAAAAGTAGGATCATGTCTAAGAGAGGAAGGGAAAAGAGAGAAAGGATTGTAACTACCATGGACAAGTGAGGTTCAGTGATTTGTTATTGGTTTCTTTTAATAGGAGGAAGAAGTTTTTCAGGTATTGAGAAGAGCTGATAGGAGAGAAAAGATAAAACCATAGGACTAAGAAGGAAAATAAAATATATGGTATCATTTATAGGAGGAATCAGAAGGAGAAAAAAGACAAAACTAACAGGTAACTACAAATAAAGACAATCAGCAGAATGAGGAAGAGAGGAAGAAGAGGGGTTAAAGCATGGGCAGGAAGAGCACAAAAGACTATGGTGATGGTTCTTGGGTGACTTGGTGGTAGGAATTTTATGGGAACTACACCTGAGAGGAGAAATCAAACATTGCACAAACATGAACAATTATGTAATATACATATGTATATATATAAATTTTTTAAAATTCACACATACACACAAAAAAAACAAAACAAAACAAACACCAAAAACCATAGGTCTGATGGGGCTAAAATATGGAACACCAAGAGAACAAGATCCAAGGACAGGAAACAGGGAAAGAGTTTCTTCAAAAGGTAGATGGGGACAGTAAGATTGGTTCCACATAAAGAAAAAAGGATTAAAAAACAGAGATTCTTAGCCTCAATATTACAAATTTTGTTTTCTGTGTAATATGGAAAAACGATTTTAAAAAAAGCAAGGGGATAAAGAGAGAGGGCTTGAGGGAGGAATGATGGTTTTGTATGGGTTTGGGTTTTGGGTTTTTTGGGCAAATAAATGGAATGAAAATGAGAACTAACATTTATTGAATACCATGCACTGCATGTTGGCTAACATGATTCTATAACCAGCCAATAAAGAAAGTATGCATTACCTCCATTTTACAGAGAAGAAAACTGAGACTCCAGAAGGATAATTTGTGTAGCATTACAGTTGGTGATAGAATTTTAACCCCAGGCTTCTAGAGCAATAGAAGACATAGACCTCACTGCTTAATATTAATAGTGCCATTTATCAAGATCAGATGATTCCTGTAAGACATTCCATCCTCTTCATCTTAAAACTCTACTTTGTTTATGTTGAAATTACCATCTCTGCTTTCTTTTCCCTCACTTTTGGTTGATATCAGTTATTAGTTCCTCTTCTCAATGCCTGCAGGAGTCACAGAGCTTACGAAATACAGAAAAGTAGTTGCGACTGCCATTCAGATGTCCATTGTCTCCATATTTACAGGAGGATTTCCTTGCATTTGCTCTTTCCACTCAGCCAGCAACTGTTCTCCAGCCAGTCACATTTCACCATTAACTGCCTATAAATACCTGAGAACAAAGCTCTTTTTAATAAGGTTGGTCAAAGGGCAGAGAGTGTTGGGGGAAGATTCTGTTCTTTTCTGTAGATTCCAAGTCAGGGAAGCTGAGGAAAGGAAATGGGAGGCAGTAGGATTAAAAATCAGACCCCTCCCTCCCTGCTGGATGAAGATGCAGGGATTTCCAACCGCTGCTCACAGGACAGAGAAAAAACTTTTTTTTTTTTTTTTTAAAGATTTATTTATTTTATGCATACAAGCACTGGGGTACAGGCCAGAGGTGTGGGGGTGGTGAGAGGATTCACCACAGAGAGCAGGGAGCAGAACAGGCAGATCAACGGAAGCACACTGCTGAGGGGAGCAGCGGGCACAGCAGGAGAGGTCTGCTGCACCATGTGGGTCCCCTCCCTGGCCGGCAGCAGGGATTGAACTTGTGCTGCAGAGGCCGCAGTTTGCTTCATAGTGCGTTGCTTAACTCACTGCGCCACCGGGGAGGCCCGACAGAGAAAAAACTTAATGCCTCTGTTTCCTAGGACTTTGTAACAAATTATCACAAACTGGTAGTTCAAAACAATAGAAATTATTCCTTTTATAGTTCTGGAGGCCAGAATTCTGAAATCAAGGGGTCAGCAAGGTTGGTTCCTTCTGCAGACTGTTAAAAATAGAAAAAATAAGCCCCAGATGGAGCCTTTCATGCTGGGCATCCATTCAGACATATTCCCTTTAGTGGCTTCAAAGGCCCCCCAAAAGTATAACCCTAAACCTATCATTCTGGAGTTTCCTAATCAGCACCAGTTAGGTCATCTGCACAGTAAGACACCCCTGCCTTTCCCTGAGGAAAGGTAGCTTTCCCTGAAATAAAATTTCCTTTCACTAACAACCTTTCCCCATCCTCTTTCTGTCTACAAATATTTTCCATTTTGTGTAAAACCTTGAGTCCTTGAGTATCTAGAGGAGTTGCTGCTCAAGTCATGAATTGATTAATAAAACCAAAGAGATTTCTACACTTGTGAATTTGTTTTTTGTTTTGCTTTTTTTTTTTTTTAGATATTTTATTTATGCGTACAAGAGCTATACAGGCCAGAGGTGTGGGGATGTGTGTGTGTGTTAAAGGGTTCACCAAAGACAGAGTGGGGAGCAGAACAGGTAGATCTACTGAAATACACTGCAAAGGGGAGCAGCGGGTGAGGCAGGAGAGATCTGCCGTGCCATGTGTGTCCCCTCCCTGACCAGGGATCGGGGATTGAACTCACGAACTCACAATGCAGTGGCTTGCAGTGGCTGCAGAAGCCCCACAGTGCAGCACTCAACCCCTTGCACCACCAGGGAGGCCCATGAGTTTGTTCGTTTTTAAACAAAACAAGACTAACAATGAGAATCTGTTCCTGCCTCTCTCCTAGCTTCTGACGATTACTGGTAATCCTTGGCATTCTGTGGTAGCATTACTCCAATCTCTGCCTCTGTCTCCATATGGCCATCTGTGTGTCCAAATTCCCTTCTTCTTACAAGGACATCAGTCATACTAGATTTAGGCCTCACCCTAATCCGGTATAACCTCACCTGAACTTATGTACATCTGCAGAGATCTTATTCCCAAATAAGGTCACACTCTCAAGTTCTGGGTAGACAGTAAATGCGTTTTAGAGAGATACTATTCAACCGAAGACATTCCCCAAGCTTTGACTCTCACTGAATGAGCCTGTATCCTAGAGACAGGAAGAAAATGATCATTGCTCCCATCCCACACTACATACCTGCCAGTGGAGAGTGAAGGAATCTTTGGCATCCCCAGACTGGGCAATTATGTTATATTTTCTCTTCGTAAAGGAGAGTTTAACTACAAGAATATGGACAGATTATAAGATTTTTTGTTCTTTTTCTCAGTTTTTAGTAAATTGTGTACAAGGAAATGTAGAATGTTGTCAGAGATACCGTAAGTACAACGTCTACAAAATAGCATGAAGAAACTTCACACTTCTTACTATAAGGTAATACTAATTTCAAGGAGAGCTAGGGGATTTTTTCTTTTTCCATTCAGAAAAGAAAAAATTTCAATTTCTTCCAAATAGTAGCAGACTATATAAGAATTTTGTCTGTCTCTTTGGCTTACTATGGTTTCAAGAAAACATATAGAAAAAAAATTAAAAGCCTAAAAATATGACTTTATCAATCAATCTTTCATTCTTTAAATTTCTTGGCACCAGTATAGTATGAATTGTTCCCTGACCCCAAAATACAACTTACCCCATTTTAAGCAAAAAATAAATAATCATCGTGCAGAAAGAAGGTCAAATCACTTGCCAGTAAGGAATTTGCAAATTTCATCTAAACATCAAAAATTAGAGTTCATTTGTCACAGATAGAAAACTGCAAGGAAAGAGAAGTGGTAGTGTTATTAATTTGTCTAAGTCAAAAGAAAAGATAGGTGTGTCTGGCTCCCGGTGGATTACTCATAAAAGAATTGAACTGAAGTTCTTGCAAGTCAGGTTCACTCACTTATGTTGGAAGTGGTAAGCAAAATCATGAGTATTTTTTATTGCTATGCCCTTAGTCATGACCAATTTATAAGCTACGTGAAAGTCAAATTTGAATGTGAAAGTTTCTCTTACAGAGTCTAATCTTCAAGAGTCATGAAATTTATTGAAGAACTTTACCAAGTGGTTTCTTCCAGGGTTTAATGCTCAGCTCAGGGTAATTTCCTTCAAGCAGTCTTCTCACATAGACTTTGATTTTTAATGATGCACACCTAAAACTTATTGTTACAATGCAATATTACTTCAACAACAAAAAAAGAAAGCACAATTGTGTCTTACAGCAGTTAAAAAATGAAAAAAGTGGCCATGCTGGCAACATTCAGTGAGACCTGCTTATACTTTCTTTATCTTATGCATGTTTATATGTATTTTTCCCAGATAGGCCTCCATGAGCAAGGATTAGATTGTTTGCTTTCCAGAATCCTACATTTGATTACTTTTTGGTTGGATATAAATTCCAAGTTAAAAATAAGTTTTCCTCAGAACCCTGAAGGCATTTCCCCCACTATTTTGTAACATTCCGTGATTAAGGTATGTTGTAATTAATATAAATATGTTTTATATTTCCCATAGAAATGTTTAGCTCTAGTCTTTAATTTCAGGGACATGATAATTTGTAAAGATGTATCTGGGTATCAGTGTTTTTAATTCATTTTGATGTTATTTTTCTAATATTTTTCTTCTTTACCTCACCACACCATTTTGTTCTCTTTTGGGGTTATCTCATTAATCAGCTCTTGGAATGCTTAGATTGATTCTAATGCTTCTTGTCAGTTCTCTCCTCAGAGGAGCTACCACTTACCTTAGAGTTCTTAGCATCAACTTTCTCTTAGAAAAATAGCAATCTGTTTTAGCTTCATTCTAAATGTCTAATGCCTTGGTTCTGCCAACATTTTGCTTGAAGAAGGAATGAAGCAGATAGGGAAGATGAATTATTTCATATGAAAAAAATTTTTTAAAGATTTATTCATTTATGCATACAAGAGCTGGGCACAGGCCAGAGGCAAGGGAGGTGAGAGGATTCACCAGAGACAGAGTGGGGAGCAGAACAGGCAGACTGACTGAAACACACTGCTGAGGGGAGCAGCGTGTGAGGCAGGAGAGGTCTGCTATGCTTTGTGGGTCCCCTCCTTGGCAAGGGATCTAACTCACATTGCTCTGCCGCAGATGCTTCACAGTGGGGCACTCAACCTGGTGTGCCACCAGGGAGGCCCTATATGAAAATTTTCAATGAAAGTCCTAACTTTTTAAAGCCCAAGTCTGTTGCTACACTTCCTTGCATGCCAACTCCAGCAACCCCAGAATTTCTCAAAGGTCTGTGGCTGACTACCTATATTTCTCCAACTTTATGGCTGAGGCCTGCAACTCCCTCTATAGTCATCTGTCAAAAAAAGATATAGTTATGTTTTAAAAACTCATTTTTAAAGTCTCTTCATTACTACTTTATTCCTTGTTGTATTTTTGAACCTCTATTTCAGTGATAACTTGAGAGAAGGAACGACACACGTGTTCAGCTTACTTATCTTTAAACAAAAGCAAGAATCATGTTGCAACAGCAAAGTCCATATCTATTTTATTTACTAATAAATATCCACTACCTAACATACAGTGTTCCTTAGTCACTTGATAATTTGCTAAATAAATAAGTGTTTCTGGTATTACAACAAATTTATCCAATTTCAATATGATTTACCACCTATAGGAGCCAAGTGAACATGGCAAAAGAATTGAGGATATGGCACCAGTTTGTCTTGTTTTGTTTTAGTTAATAGATTACTTTTTAGAGCAGTTTTAGGTGCACAACAAAATTGCAAGGAAGGCATAGCAATGTCCCAGATGCTCCCTGTCCTTACAAATATGTATACTTACCCATTAGCAAAGGTAATAGCTGTGGTTTGGATGGTGCAAAGATAGGCTACAGAAATTAAACAAAAATGACCTTACCCAATAGTAGCCTAATTTCAAGAACTAATTAAACTGTAATTGAAGCTGGAACCCACTGTCAGTGAAGTAGATCTGGAGAAAGAATTAGAATGTGCCTGATATAATATTCTCAGACATAGTTTGTTTTTTTTTTTTAAAGATTTATTTATTTATGCATACAAGTACTGAGGTACAGGCCAGAGGTGTATGGGGGGGGGGTGAGAGGATTTACCACGGAGAGCGGGGAGCAGAACAGACAGATCAACGGAAGTACACTGCTGAGGGGAGCAGTGGGCACAGCAGGAGAGGTCTGCCGCGCCATGTGGGTCCCCTCCCTGGCTGGCAGCAGGGATCGAACTTGTGCTGCAGTGGCTCTGGTTTGCTTCATAGTGCGTTGCTTAACCCACTGCACCACCACGGAGGCCCCATAGTTTGTTTAATATCCCATTGACCTTATTGTTAGTGATTATTAAGTAGTATTTAAGGCCTCCCTGGTGGCACAAGGGGTTAAGGCCCAGCACCATGAACCTATACAAAGCCACTACAGTACCAGTTCTGTCCCTGGCCAGGGAGCTGACCCACATGGCGCAGCATACCTCTCCTGTCCTGCCCACTGCTCCCCTCAGCAGTGTATTTCAGTAGATCCAACTGTTCTGTTCCCCTCTCTGTTTGCTGAATCCTCTCTCACACCCCACCCTTCACCTCTGGCCTGCACCCCAGCTCTTGTATGCATAAATAAATCCTTCCCAAAAAATAAGTAGCATTTAGTTTATATGCCTATAAACTTTTACAAAACTGTCACCACAATGCAAAGTTTTGTGAAAACCCTTACCAGGAAGACCATCACTCTCCAGGCTAAAACCTCAGATATAGCTGAAAATATCAAGGCCAATATCCAGGATAAGGAAGGAATTCCTCCTGATCAGCAAATACTTATCTTTGTTGTCAAATAACTTGAAGATGACATACTTTGATTACAACATTCAAGAGGAGTCCACTTTTCATCTCATCTTGAGACTTTATGGTGGTGCTAAAAAAAATAGACATCTTTGACTACTCCCAAGAGGAATAAGCATAAGAGAAAAAACGTGACTGTCTTGAAATACTGTAAGGTAGATGACAGTATCAAAATCAGTCCCCTTTTGTCAGGAGTGCCCTTCAAATGAATGTAGTACTGGTGGGTTTTTTTTAAAGATTTATTTATTTATGCATAGAAGAACTGGGGTACAGGCTAGAGGAAGGGGGGTGAGAAGATTCACCAGAGACAGAGTGGGGCACAGAACAGGCAGATTGACCAAAATACTCTGCTGAGGGGAGCAGTGGCAGAGACAGCAGAGGTCTGCTGCGCCATGTGGACCCTCTCCCTGGCTGGATCGAACCTGTGCTGCAGTGGCTGCGGATGCTTCATAGTGCTGCGCCTTAATCCCTTGTGCCACCAGGGAGGCCCCCATACTACAGTTTTTATGGTCAGCCACTTTGACAGACAATATTGTGGCAGGTGTTGTCTGATCTATTGTCTCAATAAGCAAGTATGCATAACAATGGTATATGGATTAATAAAAGACAGGTATTAAAATATATAAATGATTACTACTTGATTTTCACTAGAGATAGGGAAATTGAACAATATTACACTTTATCAGGGGGAGAGTAAGTTGATATAATCTTTCTTGAATGCAGTTTGGCAATATGAATTTAAAAATTAAATAGAGGGGCCTCCCTGGTGGTACAGGGGTTAAAGTCTCAGCACTAGCAAGCTAACACCAAGGCACATGAATTCAATCCTCAGCAGTGTATATCAGTAGATCCACCTGTTCTGCTCCCCATTGTCTCTGGTGAGTCCTCTCACCCCTAGCCCCCTGCACCTCTGGCCTACACCCCAGTTCTTTTATGCATAATAAATAAAAATAAACCTTTTTTAAAAATCAAATAAATATGCCCTGTGACCTAACAATTCCTCTTTTGAACTCAGAAGAAAGTATTCAGGCAGTTGTGCAAAGACACATGTACAAAAATGAGTGTGACTATAAACAGTTTAAATATTAAACAGTTTAAACCATAGTTCCTTCCTTCAGTGGATCACACTGTAACTGCTTAAAAGAGTAGTTAGATGTAGTTTGTATATTTTTATTGAGTTAAAAAAAAAAAGCATATAGAGGGCCTCCCTGAACGCCTAAGAATTAAGTCTCTGCTATCACCACTACAGCCTGAGATAGATTCCTAGCCAGGGAGCTAAACCACACGGCACAGCAGACCTCTCCTGCCTCGCTTGCTGCTCCCCTCAGCAGTGTATTTCAGTTCATCTGCCTGTTCTGCCCCCCACTTTGTCTCTGGTGAATCCTCTCAAACACACCCCACCTCTAGCTACACCTCAGTTTTTCTCTGCAAAAATAAATAATTTTTTTTAATTATATAGATTATGGATAATTTATTTAAATTTTTTTCATTTAGGGTATTCCCTGTAGACTTGGAAGAAACCCAGTAAAATTTAGTAACTCACCAACATGGTTTAAGTCACCATCTAAATAACTTCAGTTAAAGACAAAGAATGTTGGGGAGGAGGGAATGTCAAACATAGGCGGTCACCAGGAAAGGCAAAGTAAACAAGGACATGAGGATTGTGCAGATTTAAGCTGCTGCCATCTAGACTCATGAGAATTAAAGAGATTTTTGTCTTCTAGGAGAATTAAAAAGATTAGGTTTCCCTCTGGATACAAGTGATGTCTCTAACAGAGATATGTCTCTTACAGAAGGGTAAACTCTACCTTCAGAGTCCCTCTATGAAATAATCTTTAAGCCAAGAGACATTTTAGGGCATACTCCCCCCCGCCATATAAGATATTTTTGATCTTTCATTTTTGTTTCAACTTTTAGGAAATTTTTGCAGTGATGTTTTCATTTTATAATCATAAGAAAACATGGTATCTACTAACTTAATTTTTAGAGTTTTAAATCTATATTACTTTCATATATATGTATATACGGAAGAGCAAGCTGTTACTATTTGTAGACTGGTAAAGAATTAGCTCCTATTGGTAGGAGGTTTTCTACCAGTTATTGTCTTCTATACAGATTAAAAGAATCGGGCCACTCTGGGGGGCTAGGGTTTAAGTCAAAGTGGTCTGAGTTTGATCCTCAGCCAAGGAGCTAACCCATGTGGCATAGCAGACCTCTTCTGTTTCGCCCACTGGTCCCCTCAGCAGTGTATTTCAGTGGATCTGTCTGTTCTGCTCCCACTTTGTCTATGGTGAATCTTCTCACACACACATACATACACACACACAAAACTCTGGTCTACACCCCAGTTCTTCTACACAAAAACAAATAGAACAAAAATCTTACAATAAAGGAATAATTATTTTATTATTATTATATATATTTTATTATATATATATTTATATATTATATGTAATATATTATATATTATATATATTTTATACATTTTTCATTTTTGTACAGTGTATATTTCTCATTCTCGTGGAATTCCCATCACAAATTCACCCGTGCACCACCACTACCATCCTCCATGCTCCTCCCACCCTTCTTGCTCCCTTTCTCTCCCCCTCCCCTCAGCAATGTCCCAGATTTATAGCTGTCTGTTGCTTTTGATTCTTTACTATTGTAACTGCTTTTGTTCCCCTTTTAGTTACTTCTGTGTTTCCTCTACATTCCTCCTATGAGTGACACCATCCACTGTCACCCTTTCTGGTTTATTTTACTCAGCATAATTCCTTCTAACTTCATCCATGTTGCTATGAATTGCATGGGTTTATCCTTTTTGACTGCTGTGTAGTATTCCATGATGTATATATACCACATTGTCTTGATCCAACCATCTATTTTTGGGCATTTGGGTTATTTCCACAGCTTGCCTATTGTGAAAAGTGCTGCGATAAACATGGATGTGCAGGTGTCCTTTTGAATTAGTGTTTTTGTGTCTCCTGGGCATATTCCTAGGAGTGGGATTGCTGGATCATAGAGTTCCTTTTTCTCCACATCCTCGCCAACATTTGTTATTCCTAATTTTTTTGATATATGCCATTCTCACTGGTGAAAGGTGGTATCTCACAGTGGTTTTGATTTGCATTTCTCTGATTACATTTTTTCATATGCCTGTTGGCTAAAAGGATAATCCTTAAAAAAAAAAAACAAATTAAAAGAATTCTAGCTGGAGTTTTACTAAGCACACAATCGATACATAAAATACTCTAATTACGTAAACTAAGTTTTCCAGAAATGAAAGACAATCCAGTTCTAAGGAGTTTATTTAGAAATTTTCTTTCAGCTTCTGCTGGTTTTTAGCAATTAAAAATTTTGAACATTTCAGCCTATGTTGCATCTATATTTAGAATGTAAGTGTGAAGAGCCAGTAACCCCTTAAAAGTCACATTTTCTTTATCTTAATAACTACTTTCCAATTGCTCTATTAAAATATATCTCATTAAATTGTTGGATGCTTTTGGACAAGAATCTATCAACATATCTTTTTGTACCATAATATCAAGGAAACTGATCCCTAAATAATTTCCTTATGTAGTTTACTGAATATTTGTTATAAGACCCATAGACCTAGAATTTACTAATTTAATTGTCCTGTTATTGAGCCCCCAAGCTGAAAGAAATTCAGCCAGTCAGTGGTGAGAAACAGCCCCTCCACTCTGCAGAGGCTTTCTGTTTCCTGCACTGACTCCAGAACTAGCTGAAACCTGATTAATGGCTACAGTTTCAGCAGCGTTTTCAGAGTGTACTTTTCTTTTTTTTTAAAGATTTATTTATTTATGCATACAAGAGCTGGGGTACAGGCCTAAGTTGCAGGAGGTGAGAGGATTCACCAGAGACAGAGCAGAGAGCAGAACAGGCAGATGGACTGAAACACACTGCTTGAGGGAGCAGTGGGCGAGGCAGGAGAGGTCTGCTGCGCCATGTGGGCCCCCTCCCCGGCCGGCAGCAGGGATCGAACTCGCAGCAGGGATCGAACTCGTGCTGCAGTGGCTGTGGCTCGCTTCATAGTGCGCTGCTTAACCCACTGCGCCACCAGGGAGGCCCCCGTTTTCAGAGTGTACTAATACTACACTGATTCGGGTAGTGCTTACCTAAAATTTCAGGAGGACATTAAAAAAGGCAGGCATATTTATTTTGGGAAAAAATAATTATAATTGGGTTGCCGGTTCAGATAGAAAATTTGAAATGTGCCCCAAGAGGGACAAAACTGGTTTCTAGGGAAAGAAAAGAGAAAGAGGAGAGAAGGACTGTTAAAAGGGAAGGGCTGATTAGTGTAATAAGATTAAATTATTCCTGACTATATACAATTTCTTACTAATTCTCTGGAAAGGATGAAAAGGGAAGTTACTGATTCTATTCTTCAACTAATAGTCCATAATTATTAGTTATCTTGATATTAATGACTTTTCAAATAATTCACTTGATTTCTTTGCTTTTTGGCCCAATTCAAAGCTCTTTAGCATGATTCAAAACAGAGAGGTAGTATCACCTGATAAAGGGTCTAAAAATTGTCATTGGAAGAGGAGCTCTCTCACTGGTCAAACTGCCCCACAAAATGCAAAAAAATAAAGAAGGGGAAGGAGTAGGACAAAGGAAAAGAAGGGGTAGAAGAGGGAGAGAGGAAAAGGAAGAAGAGGAAGAAAAAGAAGGAGAAAGAAGAACTTATTCTAACCAAAAGGGTAAAGAGAGAGGGAGAAGGTACAGTTACCAACCTACAGTATCCTCTTGATGGGATGGCTACCTTCCACAGCAGCTCAGATTAAAAAAAGAGGGAATCCACAGGCATCACTACCTATTAAAGCCCCCCCTCAAAATGACTTAGCGCCACCGTCCTTTCTAGCAGCCCCACACTGAGAACATCAGAAGCAAGTTCAGATCAAGACACTGCAACACTGCATCAGACAGCAAGAGAAAAATATCGGATGGCTTCACTCTTAGGGGGAATGTAAAGAAACAACAACTAAAAAAAAATAATAAGAAAGAGCTCAAGGAAATGAACAGTTACAGCCAAAAACAAGCAAACTAACTAACTAACTAACTAAAACAAAACAAGAACAAAAGGACAAAGACAAACCAAAGGGATTATGAGGGGTGGGGTGTAGAGATTGGGATGAGGGCAGACAGAGCACAAGTGTCTGAGGTGATGGTGCACGGGTAAAATAGTGGTGGGAGTTCCCTGGGGACTACAAATGATGTCGAATATAATTAAATAAATCTTAAAAAAAAAGACACTGCAGTCATCATTCCTTCCTGCTTGGCAGTGTCCAGCCATCAGGGGGCAGAATTCGGCCCCTTGTCTATACCTGGTCGTTCTTACAGTATGCAATTTCTCTTTCATGGTTCACACAGACACACGCACTGTATTTTAAACATGACTTAACAGATGTCAGCTTTTCATTACTAGTTACTATTAGGAAGTTATGAAGTTGCATACAAGCAACACTTCTAGAATTCCAATAAAATAATCAATTAATGCAACTATGTGAGACTACATACAGCTTAAAAAATTTTGAGGCCTTGCTTCCTATGACAGCAGTCTTGTGTGAAGTGGTATTACTCCCAAAGCCAGTAATTCTTCCGAGAACTGAGGGTGATAGGGGCAAGAATCCAGTTAACTAAAAAAACCTATTTCCTGGTCATGTCAGCTCGGACATTCTCTTCCAAACCTGCCAGCTTTGTGGATGAATTGAGCATTCATAAAGGTGATTCTCTATACCCTAAGCTCCAATTATAATTACCTCCCCAGCATTTCAGCCTCCCTGGCAGCATGGCAGATTAAATACACAGAATGACCCTCTCGTAATTTTTTTCTTTAGTTCTATTTAGAACACAAAAACATCTGTTCAGAAACATTTCTAACCAGCAAATATTTTTGGAATACTCATAAGCCAAAAACCAAGTGAAAGGAAGACTCTAGAGAGGTAAATATGCAGTAAAGGAAGATTTTATGGGTAGTAGAAGACATTGGACTCTGAGGACCTTGACTAGAGTTCTAATGACCATGAGAGGGTGGGGACAGAAGACAAACTGAGAGTTTTGCCAAGTTAGGGAATCTAATAGGAAATCCACACAAAGATTTATAGCCTCATAAAACAAATTAAAAGCACCTGCCCTTTATCAGTGCAAAGCAAACAAACTTACCTGTCCTAATCTTGGCTCCATGTAGGAGGAAAAGGCTACTTTAATGTTATAGTTTGAAAGAGAAAAATATATTCATCGCCCAGTTAAAACTACTTATTGTCAGGAAACATTTATGAGTCTCTCGAGTTTCTTTTTTCTTTTCCTTTCTTTTCGTTAGTCAACTTTCTGCACATCTTGTGAGCATAGGCAATACCTGCTTCAGTTTTCAAACTCTTTCTCCAACAGTTTGTAAAGCAAGCAGACTTGGAAGCTAACCAAGGTGTCTCCCTCTGGACCGTGGGGCAGAGCTGTTTACACCCTTGGAAATGAGCCATTATATTTATCTCTAGAGGAAAAGGCTGGTATGTTTACTGCCCATTATAAAACATCTATGTTCCATAATTTAGGTTTCCTCTAATGCAACTCGGGCATGTAGAGATGCTCATCTGTCCTGCCTTGTGTTGTCCTTTGGGAACTGGGACTTGGACAACCACATAAGTGCACTTACGCTCTGGCTACTTACTCTCTGAGTGATCAGCTGTCTTTGGTCTCTGACCCAATCCTTGCAACTATGGTAGGTTAACTACAGCAGGGTGAGTGAGAGAATAAAGAGGCAATATTAAAATCAATAATGGCTAAAATTTTCCCAGAACTGGTGAAAACATTTTATTAGTTTCTGATCTCTATTGTATGTAATTACCATAATTCAAGGCGTTGGAACAACACAAGTTCATTATCTTACAATTCTGTAGGCAAGAAGTTCAACCCAGGTCTCTCTGGGCTAAAATGAAGATGTTGGCAGAGCTGCAGTCCTTTCTAGTCTCTAGAAGAGAAATTTCCCTTGCTCTTTTCAGCTTCTAAGTTTGCCTGTTTATAGCCCTCTTCTTCCATTTTCAAAGACAGCAACAGCAAGTCAGGTTTTTCTTACACCCTATTACTTCAGACCTCCTCTTTTGCCCCCCTCTTTCACCTTTAAGAACTTTTGTAATCATATTGGGTTCACTTGGATAATCCATTATTAATGATTATTAATGATTAACAGTGTTAATTCCATTTGAATCTTAATTCTTCTTTGTTCTGGGAATTAAGATAGGGACATCTTTGAGAGTCCACCATAGACACTAACCCACATGTTCAAGGATCTCAATCAATTTTAAACAGAGTATAAAAAACCCATACCAAGTCAAAATCTGTACCTATTCATGGCATAATGAAATTGCAGAATGAAAAACACAAAGAGAAAATATGAAAATGGGAGATAACCTACAAATGGACAATATTATATTATATTATTATTATATTATATTATATTAATAGTTTGCTTAACAGCTACAAGGAAAGTTCAAAGGCAAAATACCTTCATTCTGCTGAAAAAAATTAATGATCAACTTGTACTTATTTATCAAAAATTATATTTTTAAAGCAAATGATAAAGTAATTTTCTAATTCAGTGTAAACTCAGAGACATTCTAAAATGTAAGTTTTGCACCTGAGTGAATGCACACAAAGATCTGAGATACAAAAAGGACTGACTTACAAAGAATCTGCAAAATAAAATGCGTTAACCATACTTCTCAGTGACTTACACGTGTCTGTTTTCATGCCTACTGGTCTGCAGGCCCTCTGGGGTTTTCTAAACTTCAGCCTGCAGGTTTAGAAAACAAGAGCGCAGGTCTGCTCTTCTTGTCTAATTCTGGGTACGAGGGTAAAAAAGAAAGAACTCTGTTCCCATGTATGTATTTTTGTCTCCCACTAGGATCATGTATGTTGGAGAATATTAATTAATATAAAAATATTATATTATTTTTACTATTGAATTGCTGATAGCTAGTAATTTGCTCAATACTTAATGAGAATTAAGAAATGTTTGTTTAAAAAACACATAAATCAGCCATTAGGAATTATGACTATAGGGCCTCCCTGGTGGCACAGTGGGTAAAACAATGGCCTGTACCCCAGTGCTTGTGTGCATAAGTAAATAAATCTTTTAAAAAAAAAGGAATTATGACTATAGTTCACAATTGTCAAAGAGACCGACAATTGTTTGATACTTAATAAGGGTTTAGCAAACATTTTTAAACTGCATTAATGGAAAGAGAAAATAAAGAGAGGAGGAAGGAGGGAGGGAATGAGGTTTGATAGATTTCTTAAGTAAATATATCTAAAACAAACTATACTAACTTAGTCAATCTAAATCCACTTGACCTGTGGATAATAGAGTGATTTTCTGTTGTTATAAAGCCTTTTAAAATAGTGCTTTGTATTTTCATCTTTAAATGACTGAAAGTTTCATGAGATGTTTGTTCTATAGTTGGATTTTATAAGTTTACTTTGATACATGACTATTTATACATAAAAGTTTCTCTTTTTTTTAAGATTTTATTTATGAACACAAGAACTGGGGTACAGGCTAGAGGTGGGGGGTGAGAGGATCCACCAGAGACAGAGTGGGGAACAGAACAGGCAGATTGACTGAAACACACTGCTGAGGGAAGCAGCGGGTGAGGCAGGAGAGGTCTGCTGCGCCATGTGTGTCCCCTCCCCGGTGGGCAACAGGGATCGAACTTGTGCTGCAGTGGCTGCGGCTTGCTTGATAGTGCATTGCTTAACCCACTGCGCCACCAGGGAGGCCCCAGTATAAAAGTTTCTTGAAATAAAAAAAAAGTTTGAAAATCTTTTTATTTTCTTTAAATTATGCTTTTTGAAGTTTAGTATTTTTACAACATGCAGACGATGGCTACCCAATCCTTCAGGGAAGCATAAAGTCTGTTTAGTCCTAGTCTCCCTCCTTTTCTCTTTCAATGGCATTGCCCCCATATAATTATTGTACTATTAATTCCTTTTTCTACTTCCTGGAAGATGTGACTATGGGGATATTAACCATTTATTTCTTGTATGGTGAAGACTCTCAAGAAGGAAATTGGGCATCGGGTTGCTCATATGTAGTACAACATAACCAAAGTGAAATTAGCTTCCTGATATCCTTGGAGCTCAGGCTTCATGGACTTATGGGCCTCATTTTCAATAGGTCTTGCACTTAATTTCAATCTTTGAACTTGTGCTTTGTGAGGGAAATTTAGTAGGATAATGAAGCCTTCTGTGAGCAATGAACATACACTGGGAAGGAAGAAAACAGCACATGCAGCAAGGATGTAAACCCATGGTCTCAGGAGGTAGCCTGAGTGCTGAGGAGAACTGATCCAGAAGCCCTGCCCATTTACCTGTGCCTGTGCGTATCCCCAACTGACATCTGGAACTAGACTGGACTGGTGTTCATGACCGTGGTAGCAGCCACACACAAGTAACAGAAGTAGCAGCATCTGCACAAATGCTAACTCTCTAGCCTAAACACCCAGCAAGGAACTGCCAGCACTCTGACAATAAGTACTACCACCAAATTATAACACAATGAAATCATGCACATGGATAATGTAATAAGGCATCTCATCTCATAGTTATTAAAATTTTTCAGCAAGTTCAGATTCTTAGGATTGAAAAACTGCTATAGCATTGCAAAGCCAATATTCACAGGGTCACAAATAAAAACTGGATCTAAAGAACACATGTGGTGGAAAAGTACACTATTTTCTTATGAAGTTTCAAATGAACAAATAACGAAGAACAAACATTTAAATTAATTTTTGATTGACAAGACAACAATAGAATGAATCTGGAATTATATACAAATCACAAGGCCACTTTCAATTTCTTGGATGACTATTACAAGTTACAGGAAAAATCGGGAAACATTACAATGCCATTGCACAAATTTATATTTAAAATTAAATTCACACATACATACAACTGATGTATATACAGAATGGTAACCTAAGAATTCAGGAGGCAAAGCGTGTTGCTTTGAATTCAAAGAATTGCAATTCAGGGAGCACAAGAGGAACCCAGGTGGGAAATTCTTATAGAGAGGAAAAGAAGATGAGACTGAGTGACTGAGGCAGTAGTCAGATGAAGAATTCATAAGGTAAAAATGGTCATAAAGTAAAAGTAAGTGAAGTTCATTTTATCAGTCTTTTACTGATAATTGAAACCCAGTCTTTCCTCTTTTCCTGTTGACTTCTTGCAATGTTGGTGGTTTGGCCCAGTCCAGAGATTTGGCACAGTTTAAAGGGAACCATAGAGCAGCTTTTTCAGTAGTGTCTTATTCTGGTACTTTTTGAAATTACCTCGGTGGTGTCAACTTTCAATAACAGTTAAATTTTTAGGAAAATTTCTAAAATTTTTAGAAAAAAATATTCTATGTGAATATTTCTAAAATTTTTAGAAAAAAATATTCTATGTGAATCAGTAGCTCTAGATAAACTAAAATATATATTTCAGACTAATTTATAATAAATTTATGCCTATGGTATCAGCCTATAAAATGCTCTTAATAATCTAGTGATGTTATAGGGCAACGCCACTGTGAAATGGGTTGACCTGACTGTGGGTCCTCACTATGTGCTTAAAAAGGACTTATGATGAGACTCAACTGCAGGCACACACAAAGAAGTTAACAAAGGGTTTATCTACAAAAAGGGGAAAGTGAAGAAAGGAATGACTCAGGGAGAAAAAGAGAGATAAACTGGTGAATGCATCCTACCAGTTCTGCTGAGCTGGAAACCCCAAAGCACACTGAAAGTCAGCAAAAAACCAACCCCCCCTTTCCCCCCACCCCTGCCCAAGGCCCACATGTCTGGTTACATAACAAACCTGGCTGCTTCACTCCACCCTCAGTTCCCAGCTATCAATCCTCCCTTCAGTGGTGATGACATTTCGTGATTTGTAATCCTTGGTGTCTTGGATCTCTTTGGTCTGGGGGTGCAGGTGGGGTCCATAAAACCTTTGTGGAGTTAGTTCAGAACATCCTTTCCCCTCAAAAGAAACAGACACAGCAGTAGAAAGATTCTCTTAAAATTAAAAATTCTCAAAAATTTCCAGTCTGTCTATTAGTCAGTTGCTGTTGCTTTTAATTATATTGCTTGGAAATGAAGTTGCTAGAAATATAAATTCCGATGACCTAACAAATGAATTTGCAGACATGCAAATAAATAATCTTAGGATCAATCATGATATCACATTTATACATGATTATTCATTATATGAAACTATGACACCAAAAATGTTTTGTAAAAGTGCATTTACATTGTAACATATTATTATTGTTGCAGATTACAAGGGAACTTTGTCTGGCTGTCACCAGTTAGTCCCCCACAAATTTTGAAAGAGCCAGTGGTTTTCAAGTATGGAACGTTTATTGTGGATCACACAAAAGAGACAGATGGCAAGTGCTCTGAGTCATGTTCTTGGCCTGACTCAAGTGGGGGGTCCTGGTTTTATGGGGTTCATCACCAGGGTGGGAAGCAGCTATGTTTTAGGCTGGACTACACTGAGGCATGCACAGACAGGTTACATGCTCTTCATACATTATATGTCCCACTAGCATCTTAAGTCTCCACTCAGGGATGTGCTTTTAGCATGTTATTGAGTCCTAGGTCACACCTAAGTCTGTCTTCTGCTATCTACTTTCTGTGCAGCCTTCAGATTCCCACTGGTTCTGGAGCCATTGCAGGAATGCAGAAAGCCTCTGTAGGACAGAGAGGCTTTTTCTCACTGGTGATGGGCTGAATTTCTTTTAGCCTGGGGGTTCAGTAAGTGGAAGGTCAGTCATAGCTCCACTAGAGAAACAGAATTCATAACAAGTAAAAATATATACACCAGGGCCTCCCTGGTGGTGCAAGAGGTTAAGCCACAGAATTAAGAAGCTGTCTGCAGCCACTGCAGCACCTCAATCCCTAGCCAGGGAGCTGACCCAGATGGCACAGCAGACCTCTTCTGTCTTGCCCGCTGCTCCCCTCAGCAGTGTATCTCAATCCATCTTCCTGTTCTGCTCCCCACTGTCTCTGGTGAATCTTTTCACCCCCCCTGCACCTCTGGCCTGTACCCCATTCTTGTATGCATAAATAAATAAATCTTTAAAATATGTATGTATATGTATATACATCCATATATGAATTGTCACCTTAAGCAATTGAGGAGGTTAGTTTGGCACATCAGAAATCTGTAGGGCAGACCCTTAGGTTAGAAACTCAGGCAGAAACTGAAGCTGTGCCATTCTCCCTCAGGCATTTTGCTCTTACAGTCATTCAGCTGATTGAATAAGGATAATCATCCAATTAATGGTAATAATGAAAGATAATCTCCTTTATTTAAAAATCTACTGATTGTAGAAATTAATCCCATTCCGCCTACGAAATTCCCAGCAGTAACACCTGGATTAGTGTTTGATTGAATAACTGGGTACTATAGCCTGTCCAAGATAACACATAAACTAACCATTACACCATGAAATGACATCATGATTTCTCAAAATGTGATTTGTTTGTGATGAAGGGTCTGAAAAGGCAAAGCTTTGAGAATTCAAGTACTGGCTAGCCTGGTATGATAATGAAGATGACCACAAGAACTGAGAAGATTTCTTATAGTTGAACCGGAGAGTAAAAGTGTATTCAGTAAGAGTAAGAAAATGTCAGGACATTGAGATAGAGAATTTCTATAATAACCTTAAAAAAATTGAACTCTTGGGGTCTCCCTGGTGGCACAAGGGGTTAAGCACCACACTATGAAGCATCTGCAGCCACTGCAGCATGAGTTTGATCCCTGGCCAAGGACGTGACCCACATGGCACAGCAGACCTCTCCTGTCTTGCCCGCTACTCCCCTCAGCAGTGTATTGCAGTTAATCTGCTTGTTCTGCTCCCCACTCTGTCTCTGGTGAATCCTCTCACCCTCCACCTTGCACCTCTGGCCTGTACCCCAGTTCTTGTATGCATAAATAAGTAAATCTTTAAAAAAAAAAAAAGAATTGAAAGCTTGCACCTGGCTGGTAAATAAGTCCCTAATTTAATTTTGCAGATGACAAAATTACAACAGAACACACAATGTCACCAAGTCTTTTTTATTCAAGTTGGGAAGGAGGGAAAACATTTGAGACTTGAGTTGTAGATGATGGAAGATCTCACAAGGATAAAAAGCAGAGGTGGGGCTAGGGATGATTAACTATTTTTTAAATCAACTATGGAATTTTCCAGGAATCTTAGGTAGAGGCAGAAAGGATTATCAGTTACAGAAAACAACACATCCAGATTCCAAAGCAATAAATTCCACAGTTATTTCATCAAAGATTACTATTTAAAGATACTCCCTCGCTTTTTCAAAACACAAAACTTGTCTCAAAACGACATACATTATTTCCTAATAAACCTGACCTTTTAAAATATGGTCTTTGCCTATTTGTATCTATGCAAATGTCTTTTTCCTTAGTAAACTTGAATTGTGCTGTTGAATGGGAAACTGCCAAAACCTTTCTCAGAGGGGACCTAAGGATGCCACCCACTGAACACCAAACCTGACAACAATCATGGATATTTGTCTGCACTCAGACAAAGCTTAGAATTTTGTACCCTGAAATTTCCTAAACTTCCTTTGCAAGTGAAAACAACCTCCTTCCCTTCATGAGGAAATTTGTTTCCCTTGTTTAACAATAGTAAAACCTTGTTAAGGCAGAAACCTTGCTTTAAAAAAAATGCCTATCTTGTTGAAAACACCACCACTACCATCGCTTTCTTCCTCCAGCAACCAGTTAGTTCCCAGGGTGCCCTAAAGGGAAAATACATTTGCAAGCCATTCCCATGGAGATTTGACTTTATATACCAAAATAATTGCAAAATCCTGTGTCTTTAATAGGGTACCTAAAAGCTGTGGGAATAAATTCTAGGAGGAAGGAAAATAGATTTTAACACCAAATTGGGCAAAATTTATCAATATGAAGGCTTTGACTTGAAATCCTAAATTTAATGTTCAAACTGGAGCAGGTTGTGTTAGGGGGAAAGGATGTCCTAAACAAACTCTACAAACAGGTTTTATGGACCCCCACCCCCACCCCAGACCAAAGAGATCCAAGACAGCAGGGACTACAAATCCCATAATGCCATCACCAGCTTGAAGGGAGGATTGCTGGAACTGAGAGTGGAGTGAAGCAGCCAAGTTTGTAATATAACCAGACATGTGGGCCTTGGGCAAGGGTGAGGGGACTGGGGTTGGTTTTTTGCTGACTTTCAGTGTGTTGGTTTTTTGCTGACTTTCAGTGTGTTACAGGGTTTCCAGTTCAGCAGACCTGCTAGTGTTACAGGGTGTACCATTGTGAACCATGTTGGGCGCCAAACTGTTACAGGACAACTCTGATACAAAATGGGTTTGCTTGACTTGGTTTTTACCCACACATTTGAAAGGCACTTATAATGCCCCAACTGCAGGCACACACAACAAAGGTTAAAAAAGGGTTTTATTTACAAAAGAAGGGGAAATAAAGTAATGAATAACAAGGTGAAGAGAGGGAGACAAATCTGTAAATGTCTTACCAGTTCCTCAGAGTGGAACCCACAGCACTCTGAGAGCTGGCTCTAAACTAAGAGAGTTCCCCAAGGCCCACATGTCTGGTTTTATACCCAACCTGGCTGCTTAACTCCACCCTCAGGTCCCAGTGATACACTCTTCGATGATGACCTTATAAGATTTGTAGATCTTGGATATTGTTGGTCTGGAGTGGGGGTTGGAATCCATAAACTTATTTGTGTAATTCATTCAGGATGACCTTTCACCCAAACAGTAGGACACATTCACCAGTTTATCTCTCTCTTTCTCCCTGAGTCATTCCTTTCCTCACTTTCCCCTTTTTGTAGATAACCTTTTATTAACCTCTTTGTGTATGCCTGCAGTTCAGTCTCATTATAAGTCCTTTTTAAGTATGTGGATGAGGATCCACAGTAAGGCCAACCTATTTCACTGTGGGGTTGCCCTGTAACAGTTGAACTGATCTCAGTGTTCTACACCACTGTGGAACTACTGATTAAATTGTATGTCCCAAGCTTAGATTTAGAAAATATGATTGTCATAAAAGGGCCCCAGAAACAAGAAAAATACTGTCTGACCTAAGCATAAGGAGTAGATAGGGTGTATCAGATGAGGGAAGTTAACTAAAAGGAAGCTCATAGGAATTAGTACTTGAATTTATAACTATCATGGATCTGAGGAAGGCTATAGGTCAATTAAATTCAGCAAGTAGTTACGAAGTGTTTTCTTTGTCCAGGCCCTAAGATGACAAAAGAAACAAACACACCTCACAAAGTACAGCAAATTCAACCTTCTAAGTTGAAGGTTGAACTTGTGTGAAAGGTTTCACTTGTTGTGAAATAATTGAGTCAATGTTTAACCTCTGTAAGCCTCAATTTCCTCCTTAATAAAAAAGATCTAATAACACCTCAAATGATTTACGAAAGAAGTTAATGAAAGGATATTTATATGAAAATGGACATAAAATATAGTCATAGAAATATTACCTCAATATTACTTTGTGTAGTAATAACTTACATCAATTGCTCTTTTGTGTTAGACATCCTTCTATGGATTTTGTGAATCCTTTCAATGAATTAATAAAAAATCAAATAAGATATTCAACAATTAATTATTCACTATACAAACTATGAAAGCTTTACATTAATTATCTCATTTCATCTTCAAAACAATTCTATAAAGAATGAATATAATTCTAGTTTGTACATGAGGAAGCTGAGGAATACAGAGATTAAGTAATTTGCACAAGGATACTTATCTGTGCCCTGGGACTTTAATTCAAACATTACAGTAATTATCATTTCATGTGCAAGTTATGTGACCCAGAAATCTTGAAAACTTTTTCTATGTTGTGTTCAATTCTGTAATGTCCATTAGCACAAATCCAACATAGTAAATTTAAAGATCTAATTGACTTCATTCAATAATTCTTGAATTAGGCAACATCTATCTAGCAGATAGGAAGGAGTCCCTAAAAAAACTACAGAAAAAGAAAGGTTTTTAAAGACAGGACAAAGAAGTCATGAATAGAAGAAAGGATCACTTCAGATTTAGATAGTCTTCCTATGGGAGAAAGACATGAGCTTGGTGCTCCCCAGAAAATTGCAGACTAACTCATTAAGATTACATTCCTGGAGAAAGTTGAAGCTGTCATTAGTTTAGCAATTAAATCTTATTTTGATAAGTGGGCTTAGCACAAGTGACTCCATGTTGGGCCTGTTGTTTATTTTTAACGATACTATTTCTTATTAATGAGTAGTTTATTTTAAAGTATCAGAAAAATAAGCCCATAATTATGCATATGAACTCAAAAAAATATAATCCTACATTTTGCTCTGTTGGAAATGTCTCTTTCCCTCAGGAACTAAAATCAGTCAGGCAGTGATTTGTTTTCTGTAAAGAACCGTGTGGTGAAAAGCAAAGTAAACATCTGAAAAGCCGCAGTCCTAGTCCATCCCGACACATGTATAAGTTGTTGAAAGAAGATACATGATTTAACTGTCAGGTTGCATCCCCAAGTCTATAGGGGTACTTTCTAGAATAAAAGATTCAAATAAACTTTGCCCTTGCTCATGCTCTGTTGACTTTGTAAAATTAAACAATCAGTTGGAAGTTATGAATAATGCCTTTTTTTTTTCATTAACTAAGAATGTTAGTAACCAACCTCTTTTAATTAACTGAAAAAGCAAGAAATTAATTAGATGTTTTCATTTCTAAAGAACAAGTATGGATTCTTTCTGTACACACAACACACTTATATAAACTTAAGTCCAAATCCATGAAGGCGGGTCAGTTGGTTGTCAAAATCTGTTGACTGTTCCCTCAGTTTGACTTATCCTTGGCAATAAACTTCTCTTTTAAACTTTCAGTTCTTTTCACAGTAGTGATTATTTCAACCAACACATATTTTCATGCACAGTTGTAGTCAAAATATATTTTCTTCATTATTCTGTGGAAAGGCAGTGTGTTTTTAAATTTCTCTGACTAGAGAGAAATCAATAGCAATAAATATTCTTTGACCCCAATCAAGACTCAGCTAGTCAGGGTGTTCTGGGAGAACCTGATAATCTGCGAATCCAGTAAATGTCCCAGCTACTAGAAATGTTCAGGAAAACTTTGTATAAAGGCAAGGAACTCTTAGGTTCTACTTCCCCTTAACTTTCCTTAAGATTTATGTTTTTCAACTTCTTTGACAGTCCCTTTCACAGAAATACATAATCTTATCACTACTTGGAAATTTAAAATACCATTTCACAATTTAATATGGTCTATAGTGATGAGATGATTTTTAAATATAAAATTGTTAGAACCATATTAAAAATGTTAGTTTATGGGTTCTCCCCAGTGGCACTAGGCTTGTCACAGCACTGTGAAGCAATATGAAGCCACTGCAGCACCAGCCAGGGAGGGAACCCAATGGCACAGCAGACCTCTGTTGACTGGCCCACTGCTCCCCTCAGCAGTGTATTTCAGTCAATCTGCCAATTCTGCTCCCCACTCTGTCTCTGGTGAATTCTCTCATCACCGCCCCCCCACACACACACCTCTGGCCTGTACCCCAGTTCTTGTATGCATAAATAAATAAATATTTTTTTAAATGTTAGTTTATTTTAACATACTGTATGATAATATCAATCACATACATTTTCTATTTGAGAGACTCCAATAAATAGTATTCTGATTCCCTTGTCCAGAACTACGTTCTGAGAGATAAAATAAAGCACTATGACATCTTTTTTATTAACGACAAAGTGCTTATTAGAGAATGAGACTTACACTGTGGTCATCTGGGCTTCATAATTCTGAACTCTTAAAAGTAGGCAGATTTGCACATGCTGTCACAAGAAACACCAGAAAACCTCTGGCATGCCTCTCCCATAAGTGGTACTCAGAGGTTACTTGCAGGTACCAACTCTAAAGAGCATAGAAGTAAGTGGGATACATGAAGACATCTTATCCCCCAAATTCATTAATTGAATTAGTTGCCTTTGTTGGAAGCACAGGTAATAGTAGCTGGAATTGTGAGGTTAGTAAAGCTCCTTCACAGAAAAGGAAACTCCTGTTCCGCAAAAGATATATGCCATCTCAATTGCTTCAAATTCATTATACATTTTTTTTAAGGTAGGTAGCTTGCTGATTAAAAAAAAAATCTTTTGGAAGCTCTTGTCTTTAAGACAAAATGCATATAAAATGCAGATTAAGGACCTCCCTGATAGTACAAGGCATTAAAGTGCAGCACTAGGAAGCTATCTACAGCCACTACAACAGTAGTTACATCCCTAGCCAGGAAGGTGACCCACATGGCGCAGCAGACCTCTCCTGTTTGGCCCATTGCTCCCCTCAACAGTGTATTTCAGTCAATGTGCCTGTTCTGCTTCCACTTGGTCTCTGGTGAATCCTCTTATCCCCCATACCTTTGGCTGCACCCTAGTTTTTGTATGCATAAATAAATAAATCTTTTAAAAATTTTTTAAATGCCGACTGAAGTTAAACCTCAAATTATGGATTCAAAGGTAGATTAAAAACAAACACCTGCATTTGTGTCCTGATACATGAATTCATAAATTTTGTCCTTAAAGATAAAGTGTTTATTTAAGTGATTTCAGGTGTTTTTGTTCTTGTTGGCTTTTTAAAACATATTCTAAAAGCTTTATTTTTAAAATTGAGACAATGTTGGTTTACATTGTTGTTTGTATTTTTTGATGTGTTTTGTTGGTAAGTGCTATAAGAGGAAGGGTTTTAGCCTGCTATTTTAAAGCATATCTCTGTGATTAACATACTGTACATATGAGTGTATTTTATTCCTAATTAAAGAGAGATATGCATTTAGCAAACACTATAATCCTCTAGTTTAACATTTTAAATGCCAGAGACATCTTGATATGATGTATTTTTCACTGGTGAGGATTTGTTGTTGCTTTTTATTTTTTTGAGAACAAAAAGGCAGTTTTATTATAATATCCTGTGGGGGTGGAGGGGCAAGACAGGAGATAGCATCTTCTCCATGTGAAATTTTTTTTAAAGATTTATTTATTTATGCATACAAGAACTGGGGTACAGACCAAAAGTGGGGGGGGAGGTGAGAGGATTCACTAGAGACAGAGTGGGAAACAGAACAGGTAGCTCAACCAAAACACACTACTGAGGGGAGCAGCGTCTGATATAGGAGAGGCCTGCTGTGCCTTGTGGATCACTTCCTCAGTCAGTGGCAGGGATTGAACTCATGCTGCAGTGTCTGTGATCTGCTTCATAGTGTGTTGCTTAACCCACTGCGCAACCAGGGAGGCCCCTCCATGTGAAATTTTGATTAAATTAATCAACTGAAACTCATGGGGAGTTGTACATAATAGTGATTGTTGGGGACGGCTTTGGAGGTAGATGCTCAGATTTGGTTTTGTGGTTTACTAACTGTAGGACTTTGCTAATTTCCTTAACTTTAGTTTTACTGTTGCTAAAGTGGAGAAAATGACAATATTTACTTTTTAGAATTTATTCTCTTTTAAGATTTATTTCATTTATGCATACAAGCACTGGGGTGTAGGCCAGAGGTGTATGTTGGGACGGGGTGAGAGAATTCACCAGAGACAGAGTGGGGAGCAGAATAGGCAGATCGACTGAAACACACTGCTGAGGGGAGCAGCGGGAGAGGCAGGAAAGGTCTGCTGAGCCATGTGGCTGGAGATCAAACTCATGCTTCAGTGGCTTTCATTAGCTTCATAGTGCTCAGACTTAATCCCTTGCACCACCAAAGGCCCTTTCTTAAATTTAAATTAGATAAAATATTTAGTATTTAATATCACCTCAGTTTATATACATAAACTGCTCAATAAAAGTTAGTATCATTCATATATCTTAGACATATTATGTTCACCAGAAAAAAAGAAAGTATCCTGGACATAAAATAAGGGATAAATATGCAAGTGTAAATAATAGATGCGGTTTCCTTTAGGCAATGATATGCTTTTTAAATGTGCATACATTGGATTATTTAAAGTCAAATTGATAGCTACTTTATTAAAAGAGAACTCTGGTGTATTCTTCTATACATGATGTATTATAAAATGTGTTATATCATTTTTTCTGTAACCCATGGCTATGTCAAATAAAGTCTCATGTTCTAGTCTTATCTTAAAATAAAATGAAACAGTAGTAACTCAAGAGACAGTTGATTTTGATCTCTCTGCATTTTTGTTTTCACAGGAAACATCTAAAGAAAAACTCACAATATCATTATATTGATAAAAATCTCAATTTTATTAAAGACCTATCACAATGCCATAATAGACACAAGATAAATAGTTTGTGTTGAATGATTGAATTAGTTGATTTAATTCATGAATAAATAAAAATCGTACCTAAATCCAAGAGTGTTTTGGAGAAAACTATGACTAACAAGAAAAATTCATAGGTATAAGTAACCATATCATTCTTAAACTACCTGATATTTAGAACAAATGAGGTTAATAATTTTCTATTTTGTGTCTCTGTGTCTGCATACAAGCACTGGGGTACAGGCCAGAGGTGCGGGTAATGAGAGGATTCACCAGAGACAGAGTGGGAAGCAGAACTGACTGAAACACACTGCTGAGGGGAGCACCGGGTGAGGCAGGAGAGGTCTGCTGTGCCATCTGGGTCACCTCCCTGACCTTGGGCAGGGATCGAACTCGTGCTGCAGTGGCTGTGCTTTGCTTTCCCTGCATTGCTTAACCCATTGCACCACCAGGGAGGGACCTGACTTTTGATTTTGGATGGTGGTTTTTGTTTTTCTTTCTACCTTTTTTCCTAATTTGAAGATTAGAACATATGCTAGTGTATTTACTGCACAGTAAAGGATGCAGAACAGAAACATGTTTGACTGGAATAGTATTTTTTAGCAGTGGGGATGCCACACCTTAACTGCTAAAGACGAAGCTGTTGGGAAACGCCAACACTTGCCTTCTCACACTTCGGGTCACAGCCTATGAGTGAAGCAACCTATTACTTCTCATTGGAGACATGAATTTAAATGAGTTATAACTAACTTTTATGTAGGTCAGCGAGGTTCATGAAAAGCCAGAAATAATGAGTAAGGAATCTCTTCATTCTATGTAACTCTTTGGCTGTAAGTACAAATTAAGGGTGGCCTAGGGGTTAAGCCTTATCACTATCTCCCCTGTGGCCTGCATTCAGCCAGGGAGCTAACCCACAAATGGTGCAACAGACCTCTTATGTCTGACCTACTGCTTCCCTCAGCAGTGTATTTCAGTAGATCTACCTGTTCTGCTTCCCACTCTGTCTCTGGTGAATCCACTCATCTCCTGTACCTCTGGCCTACACCCCAGTTCTTCCATGAATAAATAAGTAAAAATAAATTAAAAAAAAAATTGAGGCCCTCCCTGGTGGCGCAGTGGGTTAAGCAACGCACTATGAAGCAAACCGCAACCACTGCAGCATGAGTTCAATCCCTGCTGCCGGCCAGGGAGGTGACCCACATGGCACAGCAGACCTCTCCTGCCTTGCCCGCTGCTCCCCTCAGCAGTGTATTTCGGTTGATCTGCCTGTTCTGTTCCCCACTCTGTCTGGTGGATTCTCTCACCCCCCGTACCTCTGGCCTGTACCACCGTGCTTGTATGCATAAATAAATAAATCTTTTTAAAAAAAAAATTGAGTGGTGAAGTAAATGTTCCTTGGGTAGAATTATAATTCTGAGTGGATAAAACATGTATATCATTACTAACCTTTTTGGACAAAGTCAAACTAAAATTACAGCAACTTTGTTCTCATAGCTAGTTTCTTTAAAAAAAAGTTGTGAAATATCTTTTGGATATTACTTTAATTTTACATTACATAAATTGAGTAGTTTTCTCCTTATTCTCTTCCTTAGGAAAACCTTATGTTCTTCTGAAGGCCAAGTGTTGTTAATGGTAGATATGAAATAGGTTAAAGAAATAGCAAAGTGAATGGAAATGTTTCATTTTTATGCTTTAGTTATGAACTAAATAGTATAGTGACTTCATTATTCAAAGTTATTAAGAATTAAATTGTCACATATAAACTCATATTCTAATTTTTAATGACCCAAGGGTAGAAATCGTTTATTTTCTTTCATCCAAAATGATGATGATTTTGAGTTTTGGTCTACTTTGCCATCATAAGGAGTTAACAATTTAAATAGTATGACTGACATATAAATTTATAGCTTTTATTATCTCAGAATTTAATAGAAAGTCCGTTAAGTTGCAGGGCAAAACCCAGGCATCCCTGCAACAGAGAAGCAGAAGTAGTGCCAAGGAATTTACTCAGAGCCATTGCCCAGAATTTCCAGGGGTGGGAGACAGCATTTGAGTTCAGATTAATCATGGCCAGTATACCCAAAAGCTTAAGAAATGTGCTGGTTCTCGAGGAAAGTTATAATGAGATCTGTATCCCTAGTGAACAAGAAATTCTAGAGCTTGCTAGAAAGATTGGTATTGTTCCCATCAGGGAATCAGAACTGACATGGCAGGCGAGGGAGGAGATGGTGTCCCCACTGCCTGTGGCATGGAAACTATGCCAGGATATCACTGGTATTTACTACTTCAGCTTTGCCAATAAGAAGTCCCTAAGGCCCCAGGATCCATTTCTTGGACAGCTCCCTGCCGTGGACCAGCAGTCAGCTAAATGGTGTCCTTAGCTGGACAGACTCAATTCAGTGACCACTGCTGCTCTTCTCTTTCAAGACAAGGTAGTGTCTCCCCATCCTCCAGGAGCTCCCCCATTTCTGCCTGCCCCTCCCTGGCCTGGATCTCAACTTCATTCCTTGCTTTACTCATGTCTACACACTGGGCCGGGGCCCCAGGCTCACCTCCTCTTCACAGACAGCTACCTGCTAGCGGAAGTATTTCCCCCACTGTAATTCCCTTCCTCAGAAGCAGCTCTGTTCCCTGAAAACAAGCTGGGATTGTTCTTAGGTGTTGGTCTGCGGACAGCTCCATCTCTTGTAACATCCCTATTCCCAAGAAAATTGGTATTCCCAAGAAAGAGGAACACTCCCTCCCCTTCTCTGGAGCTCCTCCACAGAGTCATCCCGGTCAGTTTCTCAGGTCACCAACCTTTTGGGCATGATGGAGGCCAATCAAAAGTGGCTAGAACATTACAAATACAACCCCAAGTCACATTTCCTCCTTGGTGCCCAAGCCCACAGCCACTTGGGATCTCCTGCAGATGGGACTGTAGACTGTGTTTCCTATTGAGACCCTGAACATGGGTGCCCCAAGCACCTAAAGAGGTTGCCTGCACTGTACTTCCTCTGATAAAATATTGATCTATTCCCTCAGTGCTGCTCACTCAGAACTTGGAAAAATCACAGTGGGGACAGGTGAAAGGATATGATGGTAGGATGCCCCCTGTGTGGTCAGTGCTGAGACAGAAGCCTTTGTGCCACAAGGGAGGCTTTAGTCATAATTTTAAACAGTAAAGTTCTTCATTGAAAATTCCCCATTTTGGGGGGCCTCCCTGTGGTGCAATGGGTTAAACAACACACCAGACCTCTCCCACCTCAACTGCTGCTCCCCTCAGCAGTGCATTTCAGTCAATCTACCTCTTCTGTCCCCCACTCTGTCTCTGGCGGATCCTCTTACCCCCCACACCCTTGGCCTGTACCCCAGTTCTTGTATGCATAAATAAATAAATATTTTAAAAGAAAAAAGAAAAGTCCCTGCCAAAGACCAGTTCTGGCTAAGGTCAGGATCCTCACAGGAAAAGACTGTGTTGGTGGATGAAGGAATTGGGGAAGAGAGTGAGGAAATACAGACACTCCTTTTAGGGTGCAAGTGTCTTCTGCTGATAGCCTCAGCAGGTCTTTATTTATACATTAGAAGCAAGCAGTGGAATTATATCAGCATTTGCATAAAACAGAGAAATAACAATCATTACATTTTTCTTAAGAATAGCCTAGGGTTTTATGACCTTTAGCCAAGATTCATGACCTCTTCAATTTCAAAGTAAAGCCCATGTATAAAACAATCATGTTTTTTATCAGTATCCTAGTTTCTATGGTTATTCAGTTTATTCATCAATGTCAAGGTAGTCATAGCAACTTTGCATAATCACAACTAATGATTTTACTTTTACTTTGAGTATAAGATGAAGTACTAGTCATAAGGTTTAGGGTCAAAAGTACCTAAAGAGCTACAGACGCCCCAATAAAAGGGAAATACTAACGTTAAAACTTCAATCATGTCTAAGTTCTAACTTCATTGTATGCTGAACCTAAAACTGATTAGTAACATTTTTTGTTACTACGGAGTTTTTCTATATACGATTATGTTTAAGTAAAACAATAGCAGGGAGAAAGGGGAGAAGGGTAAGGAGGGCTTATGCCACTCGCCCACCGCCAAGGAAACGCAGAGCCCTTCACACGGGGCCAAGCCACAGAGGTCACTCCTTGCTTCCGGGGACATCCTTAAGAGATGTTTTGGTCTGGGAAACTATTTCATAACTAACTTTTGAGTTATTATTATTAAATAACCACATTTCGATGACAATTCTCACTATTTAGTTTTTGGTATTGGTGGTCTTACGGTATCGGTTTTAGAGAATTTTGTGTTACATTATTTGCCAACCAGTAACTCATGATCAAAATGCATAAAAATGCTTAGCAACCAATTACTTTGTTTAGCAGGACAGCCAGTTTTACAACCACCCCCGCAGGTGAATTTCCAGTTAGCACTCGGTCATGCCTTCTACAGAACGGTAACTGTAATGTCAGCCAGAACAATGGAGAGCCGGCAGGGGCAACTCTTGGAGCCCCTGACATCTCAGGAGTGTCCCTCACACCCGGACCATCGTCAGACAATATGAGCAGCATGGGTCGCACCAAGTCCCCATTTTTTTTTTAGGATCTGGTCTCTCTAGCAGATAAATATCTATACTGGTTGATAACTTGTTAACCAAATTTACTTGAGTTTTTGCAAAATTCCTGTCATTTTTAGATTTGTAAGAATCCTGAGAGCAAGAAAATACATGAGAAATTTCTAAAAATGTCCTGTATTCTTAAAACACTGTTATTAAATATATTAAGTTGCAGAAGAACTGATGGTTAGGAACATGTGACCAAGATTTAATAGTTTTATTTTACAAGAGTACTGAAACAACAACCAGCCATAATAAGTTTAATAACTTTATTACATTTACTCATAAATTTCAATTTGATATATTTATGAATTTAAAAATGGTATAAAATTAAAGATTATTCATCAGGTAGCCAATTATCTGGTTTCTTCTAACATCTACTAGAACTGTTAAAGAACAGACTAAGGCTTAAGAAAGTTATCCTTTAAATACCTATGAATCCCTATAGATTGAAGAATTCAAGCATCTCTTTTCCAGGACATTTTGAGGAAATGTCTTCTCCACTCTGGTATTTATTGCTCCCAACCAACTTAGATTTTTCAGCTTTATGATGGTGTGAGACCAAGAGATATTGCAGTAATAATACTGTGTCTAAGCTTTGCATGGTATTCCACAGTTCCCAAAACACTTTATCATTTAGAATCCAATGAAGTGAAGATACTCTCTTGTGATGTGGGGCATTTTCGACTTACAATATTTTCACTTACAATAGGTTTATCAAGATATAATCCTATTGTAAGTTGAAGAAGATCCGCATATGAAAACTTACATATATGCCTGGTTTTGAAATTGGGATATAAAAATAAGAGACATGGTGTGCCAGTTTAATTGGCATATTAAACGAACAATAGAGCTATTAAACAGTAAATTATATGATCTTAATCATAAATACTTTTGACGTTTTCAGAGGGTAATAAGTATGATGGGCAGATTCTAAAGTGGCCCTAAATGGTTCCTAATTCTTGAGGACTAAATGTGAACTTTATTTTGTTTTAATTTTTATTTACATATTTTTATAGCCTCTCTCTTTCACACGAACAAAACTTGTGATTAGTTTCTAACCTTCTTAGTCAATAGCATATGGCCAAGGTGAAAAGGTGATGGGGTGCTACTTCTGAGATTATGGTGTATTCTACTATAATTTCTGTGTTATTAGTAAGTTCTGTTTTTGGCTTTGCTAAAGCAAATTGATATATTGTGAGTTGACCTATTTTGACGCCCACAAGGCAAGGAATTGAGACTCACTGTCTAACAGCTTGCAAGGAACAGAATTTTGTCAATAACCATATGAAAAAAGAAGCTGATCCTTTCCTGGTCATACCTTAAGATGGAATTGCAGCATGGACTAGTACCTTAATGGGTAGTAGAGGACCTAGCTGAGCATATGCAAACAAAACTGTGTGCTTGTAAACCATTAAGTTTGTATAATTTGGGTTTTTTTGGTTTTTTAATATTTATTTATTTATGCATACAAGAACTGGGATACAGGCCAGAGGTGTGGGGCGTGAGAGGATTCACCAGAGACAGAGTAGGTAGAAGAACAAGCAGATCTACTGAAATATACTGCTGAGTGGAGCAGCAGGCAAGACAGGAGAGGTCTGCTGTGCCATGTGGAATCTGCTCCCTGGCCAGGAATCAAACTCATGCTGCAATAGGTGCATATGCTTCATAGTGCAGCGCTTAATCTCTTGCATCACCAAGGAGGCCCGAGTTTGTATAATTTGTGTTGCAAATAGATAACCAGTACAATCAGTATGTGCTAGAATATTGTCTTAGAGAATGCTATGTGAAATTGTAACTCCAACTACCACTGCACATTGAGTAAGATTTTGGTGTAGGAATGGGGAGACTTCGAAGGAATGTTAGAAAATAAAGCTAGGTTTAAAGAACAGGATCTATTAGGAGGGCACTTAAAAATTTATTATTCCATCGAATACTGATTGAATGCCAATCTTAGGGGAAATATTTGTGGGGATAGGGTAATTCTATAGAGCATTGAGCAAAGATAAGAAGTTCTTATGTAGCTTAAAATCTGAGAAGGCTGACATTCAACAAACAAGTAAACACAAGATAGCACTAAGAATTATGCAGAGAAGTAAAACAGAATGGTGTGTTTAAAAGTGACTAGCTGACTACTGTAGATTAGGTGGTAAGGAAAGATGTGGAAGGACTGTAGATTGCCCCCACACCGTTATCTCTCTTCCTCCTTTTAGTAATCCATTCTTAGCTACCTCAGTAGCAAATATTTCTCAACCTCCATTGATGCTAAATGTGAACTTTATGTTTTTAAAATTTTTATTTATATATTTTTATATCACTGCTCATTTTTGTACAATGTTTGATTTCTCCTCTCAGACTAATCCTCATAAAATTATTACCACCATGACCCCTGTGAAGGGCCTCCCTGGCGGCCAAGAGGTTGAGCACCGCAGTATGGAGGATCCGCAGCCACTGCAGCACAAGTTCAATCCAGGCCAGGGAGGTGACCCACAAGGTGCAGCAGACCTCTCCTGCCTCACCCGCTGTTCCCCTCAGCAGTGTGTTTCAGTCGATCTACCTGTTCTGTTCCCCATCCTATCTCTGGTGAATCCTCTCACACCCACACCCACACCTCTGGTCTGTACCCCAGTTCTTCTGTGCATAAATAATAAATAAATCTTTTTTAAATCTTTTAAAGAACTGTACCCCAGTTCTTCTGTGCATAAATAATAAATAAATCTTTCTGTGCATAAATAATAAACCATCACCATAGTCTCTTGAGCTCTTCCCTCCCCTGTTTCGATCCCTGTCCCTCCTCCTCCCCTTCTGAATGTCTCTGATTTATAATTTGTCTGTTAGTTTTGTCTTTTTTTCTTAATCACTTATATGGTTTCTCTGTGTTCGTTCTGTAAGTGAAACCATCTGATACTTTTCTTTTCCCTTCTAACATATTTCACTGAGCATAATTTCCTTCCAGCTCCATCCACGTTGCTGCAAATAGCATGAGTTTATCTTTTTTGATTGTTGAATAGTATACCACTGTATGTATGTATGTGTGTTCCATTTGTTGTTTCCATTTTTTTCATGGGTCAGTCTCACAGTGGTGAGGTGATACTGTGGTTTTCATTTGTATTTCCCTTATGACAAGTAATGTTGAACAATTTTTATATGTCTTTTAGGCCATCTGAATCTCTTTAGAAAGGTGTTTATTTAGTTCTGTTGCCCATTTTGGGGGGGTTATCTGGTCTTTGTTGTTGTTGTGCGTTGTATTAGAACTTTGTAAATTTTAGAAATTACTCCATTGTCAGAAGTGTGGTGTGTAAATATTTTTTCTTATTCTGTTGGTTACCTTTTTGTTTTTGTGTTAGTTTCTTTGAAGGTACAAAGCTTTTTAGTTTGATGTCCCACTTGTTTATTTTTGCTTCTGTTTTCTTTATACTGAAGTTGAGTCCCCAAATATATCTTTGTGGTAGATGTCTTAAAGCATGCCCTTATGTTTCTTTCAAGTATTCTATAGTTTCAATTCTTATATCTAGATTTTGAATGAATTTTTGTGTGTGGAGTTAAGTGTGGGTTTGGTTTTATTTTTCCCACATGACTGTCCATGTTTCCCTATACCATGTGCTAAAGAGGCTTTCTTTTCTCCATTATATGGTTATGACTCCTTTATCAAAGATTAACTGTCCATATTTGTATGTGTTTATCTCTGTGCTTTCTCTCCTATTTCATTGGTCTGAGTTTTTGTTTTTGTTCCCGTACCATACTGCTAGATTATGTTGCTATGTATTTGAAGTTAGGAAGTATGATATCTCCATTCTTTTCTCTTAGGATTGATCTAGCTATTTAGGGCCTTTTACGGTTCCAGGGAACTAATTTTAGTGCTCTGAACTAAGAGAGTAGTAGCAGTGTATTTGGATATGTCATAAAACCATGGGCTGGATAGAGTAGGTTACTTAAGGAAGGGGCAGAGGAGAAGCCAAAGACAAGGCAGCACTGAAAAGATATCTAGTTGTAGAAGGAAGTCCAAACCAGAGAGATGTCACAAAATTCTGGAAGGAAGGTGGAGCTAATTGTACCACAAGTTATTGAAAGACTGAGTAAAATGAGGATAGATGCCACTCTTTGAACCATTGGTTTTGACAAGAGGTGGATTTTGATAAGAACCATTTTATTCAGGTGGTCGAGGTAAATATTGACTCAGAGAGATTGAAGAAGGGAGGCAGAGTTGAAGAACCAAAAGTAGAGACATGTTTTTATGTCTCTTGGGGATTTTTGGTTGTGAAGAAGAGGACAGAAATTGGGTGAAAACCAAACAAAGGTTCAAGTGGAGTCAAGTAAGGATTTTTAAAATTTTAGGTAGGATCTTAGTAGGAAGGGTTAGTAAAAGAGAATATGGGTGTATGTGTCTACCATAGGAGGTGTCTTAAGAAGGTTGAAGGGATACAAATTCTTTAAGTCCTTAAAGCAACGTTTTCTGTGCACAGTGCAAAATGTTCATGAAGCATTTTTTAAAAAATAGACAAGTAGGAAAAATAGTCACTTTTAGAAATGGGGCTGAGGAGAAAGGAATGATGATAGATATGTTTTGGACATATTGAGGCCAATGAAGTATTTAAATAAGATTAATTGATCAAATTAGTAATTAACTTCAAGATAGTAATGAAGTAAAATGTAAATTTTATGTTTTCTTAATCCAATAAATACATGAGTTTTGAAGAAATAGTAATGATGCTTAAGAAAAATGTCTTACAAAGTACTAGTCCAGTCAATAGACACTAAATTATCCTATATCAAATTAACAAGGATTTACCTTGCCAAGATTCTTTAATACTACCTTACATTGGGGAATGTAATTTACATTAAATTACATTGGGAAATGGCACTTCAATGCTACCTTAAATTACATTGGGAAAAAGTGTAATAGTAATTGAAAAGCAACTAATTATAAGCAATTATAATAAGCCAAATTATGTTTATACCACAGTTCATGTTTGAGGTGGTTTAGTGGACTGACTTCATTTCAATAAGCAACCATCAAATAACTAAATAGCTTGTAAAACAGTTAAATACTTCTTTAAAGTATAGCCACCACATTCTTTTTAGTATTATTACACTATAATAAGTAACAATTATTATCTTCTGTCCTCAGTTTGACCAGAGGCTTTTAAAAACACGGCACAGGTAGTATATATACCGATCGCATTTCATGGAGAACTGTGAACAATTTCATGTGCACATAAGACAAGTATTACCCATCAGGGGACCTCGGTTTTTTGAGTACATTTTTTCACTTTACAGCTGTGTCTTATTTCTCTTTTAGATGAGGAAAGTTTGGTTTCTCCAAGGATGTTCAAGAAAACTCTTTTGTCTAGTGACAATGGTAATTTTTGTGTCAGATTGGTTTTTTCTTCCATATTTCCCAGCAAAAGTCATAACTTTGTTACAATTTTGTTACCTCGGGTTAAACTGTTTGACTATGACTTGACAACTGTTTAACAGTTTACGTTAATTACTGAAATAAGAGATTGAGGATTCTTTAAGTCACCACTCTAATATAAATTTCCACTCAAATTTTCCTGAAGCCGGTGAGATGATAGCACAGTAAATTCTGGAGGCGGGGGAGGGAAGTGACCCCTCTCAATTAGTTCATCAGTTTAAGAAAATTCAAAGAAAAACATTACCAAACAATTTCAGATTCTATTTAACAAATCTAGTTTCTAGAGATAGTTTTGCAGAATAAATTCCCACCGGTTGACCTAATGGATTTTAGAGTTGCCAGTGCTTCACGGCAGCTGCTGCCCTCAGCCAATTTCAACGCTTGGAGAACTACACGGTGGGAGGTAGATAGAGCCAGAGTCTTCCAAGAACCGGCGCCACGTTGCTTTTCTCTATTTAAATAGGGAGACAACGCTTCTGGCTATTGTGTAAACCGGTTGAGAACTCCGCTCATCCGCACATCAGCCAAGGCGTGAGCAGAATTTAAGCGCCTTCTAATCCTACCCTTGGCAACGTGTGCGTCACCGACCAATGTTGAGTTTTTTGAAGCCCGGCTTCGTTCGTCTCCGGGAAACACACTTTAAAGAATGGTCAAGTACCTAAACAATCGCGGTTAACTGCACTTGATCAAAAACACCACGCCAGCCCCTCGGTGGCCACGGTCTCCGCCGAACCCGACCAGCCCTGCTAGCGACCCACCCATTTTCTGTGCAAACCAGTTGTTTTGCGCAGCGCTGCACAGCCTTTCCTTACGTTCCCGCTCTTCTCAATCTGCATTCGGTGCTAGGCTCGTAGTACCGACCCGGACAACACAAGCCGTCTCCCGCCCAGGGACAGCACCAACTCACACGGTACAGAGGATGGCAGCGCCGCCTGCTCCAGGCGGGCCGGTGACCGACCAGCCGCAACAGGGCGGGTGGTGATTGACATGCAACTGCAGCTATGAGACTCAGGGGCGGGACTCTGCGTCACTTCCTGTCCTTGCGGAGAGGGAGGGGTATATAAATTCGGCGTTCACGCTGCGCTCTCGCTTCCACAGTATGGCCGGCGACATTAGCTAGCGCTCGCTCTACTCTCTTTAACGGGGAAACAGCGGAGTGCAAGAGACTGAACTGTATCTGCCTCTTTCCAACAGACTCGTTCAACTTTCGCTCACACACACACACATACACACACAAAAAAAGCCGGGAAAATTTTATTAATCCTTTTTTAAAAAAAAGTTAATATAAAATTATAGCAAAAAAAAAAAAAAGGAACCTGAACTTTAGTAACACAGCTGGAACAATCCGCAGCGACGGCGGCAGCGGCGGGAGAAGAGATTTAATTTAGTTGATTTTCTGTGGTTGTTGGTTGTTCGCTAGTCTCACGGTGATGGAAGCTGCACATTTTTTCGAAGGGACCGAGAAGCTGCTGGAGGTTTGGTTCTCCAGGCAGCAGCCCGACGCGAACCAAGGATCTGGGGATCTTCGCACCATCCCAAGGTGGGTATAGTCGGGGCTCTCACCCGCGGTCGGGCTGGGGGCTGTCGCTGCCTGGGAGGCGGGGGCCACATGGGGGCCGGGGGTCGGATCCCGCAGCCTTCAGGTGGGATCGGGTCCGCGGGCGGGGTCTTCTCGGCCGCCGCGCCGAGGGACCGTGGCTGGGGGGAGCGGCCGCGTCCACGCGGGGCGGGAGCCTGTCGGCTTCTCCCGCCGCCGTTGCCGGGCGCTGCCCGGGGGGAGGGGAGGAGGCCGGCTTCGCCGCGTGCTCAGGTAACGTCCCCGGCCGGCGGCGGGCTGCACCGCTCGGGGTGGTTGGGCGGCCCGCGCCTGCTGCCCGAGCCCTCGGGAGTTGGCGGTCTGGGGCCCCGACGGGGGCTCTCGGTAGGGGTGAGGAGCGCCACGCGGATTCCTTCCCGGCAGGTGTGGCTCGGCAGGCTTAGTCAGGCGCTAATTTCGGGCGTGCCCGCCTGGAGGGGTGGAGGAGGGAGCGAGCGGGTCGGGAGCCGGACTCGCTCCCGCCGCGTGAGGGGGCAGCGGGGGCCCTCCGGCCGGGACTGAGGGGCCGGCGAGCAGGCCTCCCGCCCGCGGACCGCGCTGACAGCATGTGGCGGCGGGATTGGGCGGGCGCAGTTGTGTCGCAGAGGCTGGGCCCCACCGCCGCCCTAACGTGCTCTGCACCAAAAGCTTTTCGGGCGGCCCCGGGAGACGACCGCGGAGCCCGCCCAGTCTTGCTGGGAGGCTCTTGACCTTGGGGAGTGTAACCTGTTAACAGTCGGCGGGGTCTCGGAGAGGTGCGGGCTGGACTGCGCTTTGCCTGCATTTACGGGCTAGCTAGGAGCGGGTCCGAACCAGGACATAATACCTTTAATGGCTAAGCCTGCAAAGGAATCTGGGGCCCCAGCCTCCCAGCCGGGGCATTCACGCGAGAGAGCGGGACTGGTCCCATAGACATGGAGAGGTCTAACAGGGATCTTACTTGAAATCCAGGAGCAAATAAAAGCATGGACGATTCCGAGGTGCTTGGGCCTGTTCCCCCGCACTCGTTACTAGCTAGTCCTTGTCTTTCTAGGCTCCTCCGCGCACCAGAGCACCGAGTGTGGAGGTGCTGCGGGGGAAACCCGCGGGGTCGCTTCATTGAAAGGCAAAGATCAATGAGCTGGGCCCCACCGAGACCCTGGCCTCGGGGTGTGGGCCAATGGACGTTTCAGGAACGTTGGGCCCCTCTTTCTGCTCCCCCTTACAAAAAAAAAAAACCGACTGCAGAAGGGACTACTGAACTACTCGTGCTGCGAGGACTTGAAGACAGTCTATAGCTTGGATTCTCCTAAAAAATCATCGTGTTAGCTAAAATGTCACGTTTCGCTTTTCAGCCTTTGTGTGACATTTAAAATGTGTAACATAGCCCATTACTATGTGCCAGACTCAGTTCTAAGCACTAACGTTATAGGAAGCAGTTACTTTTATAAATATGGGGAAGCTTAGTGTTTCCTTCATTTCAGAGATAGGAAAACTCCCTGATGTTGGTGATGTTTTTTGAATTAAAAAAAAAGATTTTGATCAGATCTAGAAAATCTTTGTCTTAGGAAGAACTAATGAGTAACAAGAGTCTTAACAAACGAATAACAAATTGTTACACTTTAAAAGCACTTTCTCTGTAAGCATACCTTCTAATAAAAAGAAGGTTGTTCATTCGCGAGTCCTTAGAGGCAAAAATGACAGCATTTAAGGTTGAGCTTTGTGTGTGTGTGTGTGTGTGTGTGTGTGGTGATGGTATGAGTTCCCTGAGTCTAAGGACAGGGGAAGAAAAACTTTTTAAAGGGTAACTTCCTTTCGATATTTGAGAATCACTTTTTCCTTATAATTTGATCAGCTGAAATAGTTTTATTATTTCAGGTGGTTTTTAAAATGATGGCAAAAGTTAAACTTGCAAAGACAGAATATGCAGTTTTGTCTAGTGGTTTAGTGCCATACATTTTATGGATGCACTCACTAAATAACTGTTTTGAGAAATATTAGCACTTTAAGCTGTTGGAGATAGAACAAGAACTGAAACATCTCTTGGTTTTGACATAATGCATTTAAGCTGTTGCAGATGAGCATGTAAGAACTGAAAAATCTCTTGGTTTTAACTTCAGACTTACATTGATACATCTTCCTAGGACATTTTTCAGTGACCCTGATAGACAGGGATCCATTGGTTAGGTTATTTAAAGAGGTCATAGAGATACTTCTTGAAACATAGTAGATTGTAGACAAGTCACCTAAAATCCATGGTCTAGCAAGAGAGAATTGTTGGACTTTGGTCTCCTAATGATAGGATGCAGGTCCAGAGGGCTTATTGGTTACCTAGCAGAGTAATACGGATTGAAATGGTTATGTGGGGGGCCTCCCTGGTGGCCTGGGGGTTTAGTCTCAGTGCTATCACCAGTACTGCCTGAGGTCCCTAGCCTGGGAGCTAACCCACTGGTGGCACAGCAGACCTGTCCCGTCTCTCCTGTACTGCTCCCAACTCTGGTGAATCGTCTCACCCCCCACACCTCTGGCCTATACCCCAGTTCTTCTATGTATAAATAAATCTTTTTAAAATAATGAAGAGGGCCTCCCTGGTGGCGCAGTGGGTTAGGCAACACACTATGAAGCAAACCGCAGCCACTGCAGCACGAGTTCCATCCCTGCTGCTGGTCAGGGAGGAGACCCACATGGCGCAGCAGACCTCTCCTGCCTCGCCCGCTGCTCACTGCTCACCTCAGCAGCGTGTTTCAGTCTGCCTGTTCTACTCTTCCCCCCCCCCCCACCTCCATCTCTGGTGAATCCTCTCACCTCCCTGGACTCTGGCCTGTACCCTAGTTCTTGTGTGCATAAATAAATAAATCTTTAAAAAATAAAATAATGAGAAATGGTTAAGTGCATGACTTCTGAAATGTCAGCATTTGAATTTAAACAACATTTATTGACTGACTACATGGTGTTTTCTCAGCTCTAAAATGAAGACAATGATAGAACACCACCTTGGACTATTTGTGAAGATCAAGTGAATTAATATACTTATGGTTCCCTAAAAGTGACACATAGAAACCACTATATAAGTTACTGTCATCTTTATTTTAGCAAAGAGCAAAGAATGCTCTAGAGGACGAAATCTTTTTTTTTTCTTTTCCCTTGCAAACCTCCCCCCGCCTGCTTATTTAATCAGCCAAGTCTGAAGGAAAACTGTCAGATTATGGTCTAAAAGGCTACACGTTAAAGGGGTCCCTAGCAGTTAGAAAGATAAGGATATTACTGGGGAAATTGCTAGAAAAAAATACACTTCCAACAATGATACAAGAAGAAATAGAAAATGAAATAGTCCTATACTCATTATATAGATTAAATCAGTTATTAGGGGCCTCCCTAGTGGTGCAGTGGCTTAGGCAACACACTGAAGCAAACCACAGCCACTGCAGCACTAGTTCTAGCCCTGCCGAAGGCCAGGGGGTTGAACCCCCCACATGGCACAGCAGACCTCTCCTGCTGTGCCTGCTCCTCCCCTCAGCAGTGTGTTTTAATTGATCTGCCTTTTCTGTTTCCCACTCTGTCTCTGGTGAATCCTCTCTCCTCTCCCCCCCCCCCACCCCTTCTGGCCTATACCCCAATTCTTGTATGCATAAATTTAAAAATATCTTTAAAAAAAAATCAGTTACTAATTATTCTATAAAGAAGTCTAGGCTCTGGGCCTCTCTGGTGACACAGGTGTTAAAGTCTCAGTACCATTATGCTATCTTCAGCCATTGCATCATGAGTTCTATCCCCAGCCAGAGAGCTTAACTCACATGACCCAGCAGACATCCTGTCTCGCCAGCTGCTTCCCTCAACAGTGTATCTCAGTGGATCTCCCTGTTCTGTTACCCATTCTGTGTCTGGTGAGTCCTCTCACACACACCCCACTGCTGGCCTTCACCTCAGTTCTTCTGTGCATAAATATATAAGCCCTTAAAAAAGTCTGGGCCCAGATGTTTTAATATTCAAGGAAGAAATGTAAACATTCAGTAAATTTTAGTAAAAAGAGGAAGGAACACACTTCCCAGTCATTTTGGGATTAACAGAATTTTGATATCAAACCCTAACTGATTGTAAAGGAATCAGAACTCTCATACACAATGAGAATGAGAACCTGTGCAGCCTTTTGGAAAATGGTTTAGTGTATTAAGTTAAAATACATACCTGTCACCCAGCCAGACCACGCAAATGTTTACCCCAGAGAACAGGAAGTACATCCGTACAAAGGTTTAAAAAACCACAAAAATCTAAAGATTTAATTTCTTTAAAACTAGAAAATGCATAGTAATCTGATAGATCAATGGTTGCTTAAGAGTAAGTAAGGAGGGGTGGGTTACAAAGAGGCATTAGAATCCTGTGAGTGGATGTGAGATAGTCATGATCTTATGCTCATTCCATTAGGGACAAGTAAAAAATCTTGTGAGAAAAGCATGAGTTAAGCCTGAAGTTCTATAACAGGTTAAAATAAAAGGCTGCACACCTCCAGTAAACAGAATTGGATCATTCTGGCATAATGACCTCATCTTTCAGTGATTCTCACCTTGGATATCACCAAATTGACTTGCTGATAGGAATATTAGGCATTATTGGCTTACGTATGTTGTGTTTACGTAAGACCCCTCTACGCCATATGTTGACCAAGCAGTTAATATTTGTTGTTTTACTTTATTATTTTTTATTTTTGTGTAGTAGAACTAGGGAGGTATAGGCCAGAGGTGCCAGGTGTGAGAAGACCCACCAGAGAAAGAGTGGGGAGCAGAAAGGCATACATTTCCACGGAAATTCACTACTGAGGGGAATAGCAGGCCAGACTAGAGGTCTGCTGTACTGTACCTTATATGAGCCACTTGCCTGACCAGGGATAAAACTCAACGTGGTGGCAGTGATAGCACTGGACTTAACCCCAACCACCTCAGAGGAAGCCCTAAAAGTTAACATTTGTACTAAATTACAGCATAATGCTCCCCCCCACACACATTTTTTTCTAAAGTAACAAAGGTGAATATGAATATTTGGAGAGCTTCTGAAATAACTTTAGGAAAAAGCTTTTGCTGTTATTAGGTATAATGGTGAGGCTTGAACAATTTTTGATATGAAAATTAGACCTAAACCAAGAGGGAAAAACCATAGCGCTCTGAAGGGACTGTTTAGCAGAGTTTGAGGAAAGTAGCATTAAAAATATTTGGCATTGGCCTCCCTGGTGGCGCAATAGGTTAAGCAATGCACTATGAAGCAAACCACAGCCACTGCAGCACAAGTTCAATCCCTGCTGCCGGCCAGGGAGGGGACCCACATGGCGCAGCAGACCTCTCCTGTTGTGCCCGCTGCTCCTCTCAGCAGTGTGCTTCAGTCAGTCTGCCTGTTCTGCTCCCCACTCTGTCTCTGGTGAATTCTCTCACCACCCTGGACTCTGGCCTGTACCCCAGTGCTTGTTGCATAAATAAATCTTTAAAAAAATATATCTGGCATTTAGTAAAAAAGCTCATCTTTTGATTCATATGTTTTGTTTATAACTTTTTAAGTGTAACAGAAAAACTTAAGCAAATTAAGTCCAGCCTGAATCTTCACAAACTGATCACTTTTGCAGTTAACACTCACATATAAGGAATATAACTATACCTTTGTATGTCCTTCCAGTTACTATCTTATGCTGTCCCCTCACTCCCTTAGAGTAACCCCTAGTTATCCTGACTTCTAATACACCATAAATTAGTTTTCCCTGTTTTTGAACTTTTTAACATGGAATCAGTTAGGTAAAGCCTCATTTGGTCAACATTGAGGTTTTGTCATCCATTTCTGTTGTTGATGTAATATTTTGTGTCAGTATACCACAATTTAACCTCATTAATGTTAATGGGCATTTGAGTAGTTTACAATTTGCTCATGCACATGTTGCTGTGAATACTATTTGTACATGTCTTTTAGCGAACAGTATGAATGCACTTTAATTAGAGATGCATACACCTAGGAGTAGAATTGTTAGGGTATAGGGTATGCCTCGCTCCATCTTGAGGATTCCACCTGTTTCATATCTTCTTCCAAAACTTGGTGTATTGTCATTCTAATTTTAGCTGTTCTTGCTGATTTTTTTTTTTTTAGATTTTATTTATTTATGCATACAAGCACTGGGGTACAGGCCAGAGGTGTGGGGGGGTGAGAGGATTCACCACAGAGAGCGGGGAGCAGAACAGGCAGATCAACAGAAGCACACTGCTGAGGGGAGTAGCAGGCACAGCAGGAGAGGTCTGCTGCACCATGTGGGTCCCCTCCCTGGCCGGCAGCAGGGATCGAACTCGTGCTGCAGTGGTTGTGGTCTGCTTCATAGTGCGTTGCTTAACCCACTGCGCCACCAGGGAGGCCCCTGTTCTTGCTGATTTTTAAAAAAATACATTTATGCATGCAACAACTGGGATATAGGCCAGAGGTGTGAGGGTGAGAGGAATCACCAGAGACAAGAGTAGGGAACAGAACAGGCAAACACTGCTGGGGGGAGCGATGGGTGAGATAGGAGAGGTCTGCTGCACCATGTAGGTTGTCTCTGGCTGGGGATTAAACTTGTGCTGCAGTGGCTGCAGATGCTTCATAGCTGGGTGTTTAACCCCTTGCGCTACCATGGAGGATCCCCTCTTATTGGGCATATGTATTTCCCATGAAGCTAATGTAGTTGAGTATCATGCTTCCCATTGGCACAGCTTTTGTGAAATGCTTGTTAAATCAATCTGCCCATTTTTAAAAAAAGATTTATTTATGTATACAAGAACTGGAGTGTAGGTCAGAGGTTTTTTTGGGGGGGGGGCACTGAGAAGATTCATCAGAGATAGAGTGGGGAGCAGAACAGGCTGATCTGAAATACATAGCTAAGGGAAACAGCTGGGCACAGCTGGGCAAAACAGGTCTGCTGTGCCAAGTGTGAGTTAGCTCCCTGACCAGGGATCAAACTCAGGAAAACTCAGGCTGCAAGCAATAGCACTGAGACTACCTACCCTACACTACCAGGGAGGCCCTGCCTATTTTTCTTTTAGGTTGACCTTTTCAATTTGATGTTTTTTATATAAAAAATGAATTCTCTGTGCAATGTGTATTGGAAATATTTTATACTCAATATGGTTTCCTCTCCATTTCATTGATGAAATTTTTAGAAATAAAAGTTCATATATTTAATGTAATCCAATTTGTCAGTATTTTTCCTTTAATGGTTAGCAGATTTTGTATCTTATATCTTTACTCATACCCAGGTAATGAAGATATACTTAGACATGTAATTATATGAAACTGGTATTTTTATATGGTAAGAGAGAAGTAGAGGCACTTGAAGCAGAATTGGTTCATCTTTCCAGAGTTTAATTCCAAGACATGTTGTAACGCTCTTCCTGAATGTTCACCTTTTTCTATTGAACATTTCCCACTCTCCTGTAGGTCTTGTAGTGGTATATTTCTTGAATGTAATCTAAACAAATTACTAATATAATAATCTTTCTTACCGATTTCTTAAGGAAAACAAAAGGGGAGATCCGTTTTAAGATTTTTAGAAGAATGTTGATTAGAAATAAGTGAATGTATATGAAAATGTCTTAGAGTTGCTGGATAAAATACTGAACCAAACAAAAGCCCTTATAAAAAATGGCAGGTCAGGGGCCTCCCTGGTTGGCGCAGTGGGTTAAGCAACACACTATGAAGCAAACCGCAGCCACTGCAGCACAAGTTCAATCCCTGCGGCTGGCCAGGGAGGTGACCCATATGGCCCAGCAGACCTCTCCTGCTGTGCCCCCTGCTCCCTTCAGCAGTGCACTTCCATTGATCTGCCTGTTCTGCTCCCCGTTCTCTGTGGTGAATCCTTTCACCCCCCCCCACACACCTCTGGCCTGTACCCCAGTGCTTATATGCATAAATAAATAAATCTTTAAAAAAGAAAAATGGCAGGTCAGGGGGAAGAGGTATAGGAGTAATATCAGGGAAATCTACTTTGAAAAATTTTCAGTGAAAGATGATTTAATCTTACAGCATCATAAAAAATTGACTGCATTTTGCTTCATCACCAACCTGGGCAATTTATTAATAATGAGATAGGTTCAGATGGGAAGAGCTAGTGGAAGTAAAGAGAATACTAATTGTGGAAAGGGTGTATAAAATACATAATCATATAGTTATGTGAAAATATAAAAACCAGAGCCTCTAATGTTGGAAAAGTCTTTCATGACTAGTAGGTTGTTTTGCAAGTACTTCTCCCACACTTAAAATCTTAAAAGAAAAAATGGAATTTTCACTAAAGGAGTGAGAGCAGTTGCAAAGTTAGTAAATCACACCTCAGCATTAACTTTCCCAGAACCATTGCCTTGACTACAGTATTGCAAAGTTTTGCAGTATCAGTAATTTACATGGAGAAATGTACAACCTATTGCCAAAAAGCCTTTTAGTGTGTTTTAGAGTGGAAAAACTTCCCTTTGAATTAAGGTTCACATTACATTCCTCACAGCAGTTAAAGTTTGAACTGCTGTCTCCAAACCACTTGTCTTTTTCAGAGTACACAGTGAAAGTACTCAGTGTAAATAGTAATTACACTGATAATGATTAGAGTTGGGGTAAAAATTTGTGATGGCAATTTTAATATTGTGTATTTTAATACTGTATAATTAGCAGTGCATTCTAGGTTGATTTCTTTGAACATAAAGAAGGCTTACTTTTCTGAATAACCGCCCTCTGAAAGTGTTTAACTTCTAGTCAACCTAGACTTTGCTGAAGAATAATCCTAGGATTTTTGGATGCCTTTGTCCCAGACTGCTTCCCTGGGGTGAGGTGTGAGGCTTCAATGTATGTAGTAAAGGACCTCTGAAACGCTGTTCATTAAAGTCATGGCTGAGGAAAGCTTCAAATAGTTGTGTTTTTTGAACAAATTACTTTATAACTCTGAAGTCAACTAATTTTCACTTTAAGAAGAAATTCATGGGGCCTCCTGGTGGCACAAGGGTTAAGAACTACTATGAAGCATGCACAGCCACTGCAGCAGTTTGATCCCCTGCCAGGAAGGTGACCCACAAGGCACAGCAAACCTTAACTGCCTTGCCCGCTGCACCCCTCAGCAGTGTATTTCAGTTAGTCAACCTGTTCTGTTCCCCATTGTGTCTCTACCTGTACCCCAATTCTTGTAAGCATAAATAAATAAATCTTTTTTTAAAAAGAAAAGAAAGAAATTCATTAGGGGCCTCCCTGGTGGTGCAAGGGATTAAGGTGCAGCACCATGAAGCTATCCTCAGCCACTGCAGCACCAGTTCGATCCCTGGCCAGGGAGCTGATGGACATGGCACAGCAGACCTCTTCTGTCTTGCCCACTGCTCCCCTCAGCAGGGTATTTCAGTCAGTCTGCCTGTTCTGCTCCTCACTCTGCCCCTCGTGAATCATCTCAACCCCTGCACCTCTGGCAATGCAGGGGTGCACCTCTGTACCCCAGTTCTTGTGTGCATAAATAAATCTTAAAAAAAATTCATTAGCGGCATCTAATTCCCCAGAGGTCTTTTAAATACAGATTTCCAAGTACCAGCTGCAAGAATGATCTACTGGGGACCTCCCTGGTGGCACAGTGGGTTAAGCAATGCACTATGAAGCTAACAGCAGCCACTGCAGCATGAGTTCAATCCCTGTCGCCAGCCAGGGAGGGGACCCACATGGCTTAGCAGACCTCTCCTGCCTAGCCTCACTGCTGCCCTCAGCAGTGTATTTCAGTAGATCTGCCTGTTCTGCTCCCTGCTCTGTCTCTGGTGGATCCTCTTGCCTCCTGCACCTTTGGCCTGTATCCCAGCTCTTGTATGCATAAATAAATAAATACTAAACAAAAAAAGAAAGAATGGTCTACTGGACCTGAAGATAAAATCTAATTCTTCAGGTGATAAAAGTGAAAACCCTTTGGGAAGGGTTTCCTCCATCTGCCAGCAGTATTCTGTTCTCTCAAGTCATACATTTCTTTAAATTGTGGTTTTAAGTTAACTTTAAAATTTACCATTAGGACCTCTTTGAAGGCACAGTTTAGTATTGTCAAGTATATTTGTATTGTTGTGCAAAGGAACCAGAAATTTTTTCATCTTGCAAAACAAACACTAATTTCCCTTCTCCCCGCCCCCCACTAACCAACATTTTTTGGGTCTCTGATTTTGCCTACTTTATATGAGTGAGTGCATATGAGTACCCTATAAGTATCAATAGAAGAAGTGTATTTGTCCTTTGTGATTGACTTATTTCACTTAGAAACTCATCAAGAAACTTAGTTGTATCCTTATAGCATATGATCACTTTCCCAGTAAGGCTGCATAATCCATTGTTTTGTATATACCACATTTTCTTTACCCGTTAATTCCTTGGTAGATGTTTGGGTTGCATCTAGCTTCTGACAATTGTGAATCGCAATGACCATGGGTATGTAAGTATGTCTTCCAGATCCTGTTTTGAATTCTTCTGGAAATACACACAGAAATGGAATTGCTAGATCATGGGTAATCCTATTTTTAGGTTTGTGAGGAATGTTAGGACTATTTTCTGGCTGCACCCATTTACGTTTTCATCAGCAGTGCACAGATGTTAGAATTTCTTCACAACCTTGCCAACATTTGTTTATATTTATGAATAGTGATGTTGAACATCTTTTCATATACTTGGTCATTTGTGTATCTTTGAAGAATTGACAGTTAAAGTCCTTTGACCCACTTTTAATTGGGTTCTTTGTTTTTTTTTTTTGTTTGAGTTTTTTTGTTGTTGTTTTTTAAAAAGATTTATTTATGCATACAAGAGCTGGGGTACAGGCCAGAGTCCAGGGAGGTGAGAGGATTCACCAGAGATGGGGAGGGGGTGGGGAGCAGAACAGGCAGACTGACTGAAACACACTGCTGAGGGGAGCAGTGGGAGAAGCAGGAGAGGTCCACTACGCCATGTGGGTCCCTCCCTGGCTGGCTGCAGGGACCAAACTCGTGCTGCAGTGGCTGTGGTCTGCCTCACAGTGCGCTGCTCAACCCACTGCGCCACCAGGGAGGCCCGAGTTGTAATATTTTATACATTGGTATAGGGTATATACCCTATTGGTTATATGATTTACAAGTATTTTCTTCTATTCTGTAGGGTGTCTTCATTTTGAGTGTTCTTACGATGCGGAAAAGTTGTTTGATGTATTATCATTTGTCTATTTTTGCTTTTATTGCTTTGTGCTTTTTGAGTTGTGTCCAAATCTAATGTTTGGAGTTTTTCCCCTCTCTCCTAGGAGCATTGTAGTTTTAGTCTTAATGTAGGTCTTTAATCCATTTTGAGTTAATTTTTGTATATGGTACTATAAGGGTTCAAGTCACTTTATAAAGGTTCAAATTCATTTTGTTCAGTATCCAGTTTTCCTAGCATCATTTGATGAAAAACTATCCTTTGCAGGTTGTATAGTTAAGACACCCTTGTTGAAGTTTGGGTGAGGCATTTACTTTTTAAATTAATTTTTGCATTAAAAAATGAAGTCAGTTGGCCATTTCAAGTACCACGGAAATCAAATTACATAGAATTCATTTTAGCTGTATTTTAAACCTTGTAAGTAGCACACGCGCACACACACCTCCCACTTATATTTTTAATAGGCCTTGGCCTTTTTAAGAAAACTGAAATTTTTCATGGCATTGACATTAACTTTGGGAATAGTTGAGGAAGGTCATTCAATTTCTTTAGAATCGTTTATGAACGTCCATGTTTTTAAAATATCTTAAGTTGGCGCTTTTTTTAATGCCTTTTAAAATATTTTTCAGTCACTTAGCTGTAGTATGAACATATTCCATTCTGCTTTGTCTATGATTTATTGAGTTTTTGTTTGAAACTTAAGGTTAATAACAAAGATTGCCAAAAGACCTATTCTATAAAATAGTTTATAGTATAAACTAGTAATTCTCAGTCCAAGTATGTTTTGAAACAAAGACAAAGCACATACTCCTTCCACTATCACTGCTATGTCTACTGTAGCATTCTAAATTGATACTGTAAGTATCAAATATAGGTATTATAACTTATGTCAACTGTATAAAGCACATTGTCTTTTTGATCACTAAAATTGTCTTTTGACACAAAAGAGAGCACTGATTTAAAAAAACCCTTTAAAATAGGAGTAGCAAACAGAATAATTTTTCAGTTTTGTAATGCAAACATTCTGTTGCAACTAATCAGTTCTGTCCTTATCGGGAAAAGGCAGCTATTCAATGTATAAATGAATGTGTGTGGCTAGGATAAAAAAAATAGTATTCTTTCCCCTAACTCCCGCCCTCTCCACAAATGTGATAAAACGATTTGCTGCAATTCTCAGCTGTTTTGATGATGATTATTACACTGTATTGACATTTTTTATTTTATTTCTGTGACCTTTCTTGCCCTTTATTTTTGGAGACTGGTATAGCTAAGATCATTTTTATAATCATTTGGTTGATAGAATATCCACAACTGTGTTTGGGTTAGGTGTTTTCTTTCTGGCATCCCTGGTGGCATAAGGGTTAAGTCTCAGCGCTCTCACCACTGCTGCCTGAGTTTGAGCCACCACCAGGGAGCTGACCCAGTTATGGCGCAGCAGACCTCTCCTGTCTCGCCCTCTGCTCCCCATGTATTTCAGGAGCTCTGCCTATTCTGCTCCCACTCTGTCTCTAGTGAAAACACACATACACTTTCACACACACACACACCCCTCTGGACTACACCCCGGTCCTTGTATGCACAAATAAAAGCTTAAAAGTTTTCTTTCATATTATGACTAAAAAAATAGTACTTACAGATTTCTACTGAGTGAGGAAGAATTTAGTTAAAGGGTTTTTGTTTTTTTAAAAAACTAATAATGATTAAGTACAAATATTCTGTTTTCTATCAAGATGGAATTAGGTATGCTCTGCTCTGAATAAAGGCAACCTAAAAACCAAAATGCTTGAGCAGCTGAGGACTCTGAAAAGCTTGCAAGTGAATTGGAGAAGGAAACCTGAACTCAAAATACCACTGAAGCAGTTGTGATTTCCTGTCTGATTTCCCTTTGGTTTCTCCTGGGTGGTATAAAAACTAGAAACCCAGAATGGCACACTAGGTGAAGACACAAAGAACTCCAAGAGAGACTCTTGGAGCTATAAAATTCTTGCAGTTTTCTAATCTGCAAAGGAAAAGGAGGGAGGAAAGTGAGGTTTGGGTCAAATACCCCCTTTTTTAATTACTTCTCCCCTCCCCCCCCTTCTGTCAGAACTCAGTCAGTCCTGTAGCAGTTGTGGCAGTCAAGCAGCAGCCTAAAGCTACAACGGAGGGGTAATGTTTTCTGGCCAGAAGAAATGTAGTATAGAAAGAAGGGCTCTAGGAGTATCCCTGTTGCCTTCGTCCCTCTTTGACATCTCCCCATTTGGCCCCAGAGGGAGACACAATCACAGGCAGCCTGCTGCATAGTGAAGAAACTAAAGCCTTGTGTTTTAGTCAGAACCAAGAAGCCCTCCAACTCCTAATCCACAAATTGTCAGGGAAATTATGGAGAGGTGAGAGGTGAAGAACTGATCCTATTAAGATTCATGTGACTACCCCCCAGTTGTTCCTATAGGAATCTGACCCTAAACAACATATCAGTTATATCACTTGCCAGTTCCAGGTTGGTCACTGGGTGTTACATATAAGTAGTATAGAGCTGAACACTACAGTAAAGGCTTCCATAACTTAACTGAAGCCATAATTAGGAGGACCTGAAGACTTGAATTCAGCTAGTTTGATTGCCTGCTAAAACAATCTTTTTTCTTTTGCATAGAATTGGGTGTGGGGTCAGGGGCAATGGGACAAGAAGAAGATTAACCAGAGACAAAGTGGGGAGCAGAACAGCCCGGTTTTACTGAAATACACTGCAAAGGGGAGCAGTGAATGAGAAGGGAGAGGTCTGCTGTGCCATATGGGTCAGGTCCCTGGCTGGGGATCAAACTATGGCTGGGGATCAAACTAAGGCTGTAACACTGATGTCTGCTAAAACAATTTTTATAAATTATTTAAACATAGTATTTAGGGGCTCCCTGGTGACACAGGCATTAAAGTCAGCACTATCAAGTGATCACCAGCCATTGCCCATGAGTTCAGAACAGGCAGATCTAATAAAATACACTACTGAGGGGCCTCCCTGGTGGCACAAGGGGTTAAGTACAACAGTATGAAGCATCTGCAGCCATTGCAGCACAAGTTCGATCCTCGGCCAGCGAGCTGACCCACACGGCGAGCAGACCTCTCCTGTCTTGTCTGCTGCTCCCTTCAGCAGTGTATTTCAGACAGTCTGCCTATTCTGCTCCCCACTCTGTCTCTGGTGAATCCTCTCAAACCTTCCCCCCAACCTCTGACCTGTGCCCCAGTTCTTGTATGCATAAATGAGTAAACCTTTAAAAAAAAAACATGTAGGAGTTTAGAGAGGAGTATGTTGAATGAAACCAGAGGGATACATTTAAAAACAAAAAAAAGAAATATACTGCTGAGGGGAGCAGCAGGTAAAATGGGAGCAGTCTGTTGCACCATGTGGCATAGCTCCCTGGCCTGGAATTAAATTCATTCTGTCAAGGTAGGCCTTAATGGTGGTAGCACTAAGAGTTAACCCCTAGCCCACCAGGGAGGCCCCATATGGTGACCACTTCAATAACCAGGAGGCCCTAGATTTAAATTTTATTTAAAGATTGAAATGAGCTGGGGTACAGGCCAGAGGTGCTGGGGGTGAGAGGATTCACCAGAGACAGAGTGGGAGCAGAACAGGCAAATAGACTGAAATACACTGCTGAAGAGAGCAGTGGGCGAGGCAGGAGAGGTCTGCTGTGCCATGTGGGTCCCATCCCTGGCTGGAAATTGAACTCACACTGCTGTGCTGCAGATGCTTCACAGTGCAGTGCTCAACCCGCTGCGCCACCAGGAAGACCCAGTTTAAAATGTTTAAAGGTAGAGGTCCATTTCAGCATAATTATACTATTAAACTCTGAAGTTGCTTGATTTGGATGCACAAGTATAAGAGAAGAAAATAACTAATGAAATGGCCCGGTGTGACTGAACTACAGAATGCAGATAGTCTATTATGTCTATATGTTAGGGCTTTATTTTTGATCTTCTGATTCATTGTCGTTTATGAAATTTGAGTCCAGTAAGAAAAGGGGTTTGACAAGAGATCATTCTCTGGAGAAAATGAAACAGGATCTTTCTGAAATGAGGAACCAACTTTGTACTGTTGAAGTAGTCACTACATTGAAATTATACTGTGAGATCTTTAGCCCTTAATATTTGCTTCATAAAAATTTTAATTCTATCCAGGCAAAGAAAATGGAATATTGAGGTAATCTTGCTTTCCCAAGAACTAAACAATAGCGACATGCAGGATTCTCCATAGAAACACACCAAGGTGTCCTATATTGAGATCCACAGTCTGAACCCACTAATTTTGCCAGAGTCTTAGTAACCTATTCTTAGCCAACAATCACTTAAAAGTTGAGCTAGCTGGGAACGTGTTCTAAGGATAAATTCAAATAAGTGCATAGAAAAATGAAGCAAATTAAAAACAAGACCTTTAAGTACAGAGAAAACAAAGTTACGTAAGATTGGAAAAGGTAATGTTAAGCTTTCTAGCTCAATGGTGGAGCATGTTTAAAAGTATTAATATAAATAATTGAGAATGAGTGATAGGAAAGGATTCTTTAGTATGTTGCAGTAGGGTATAAGCAGTTATGAGAACTGAATTCTAGTGGGAAGTGGGTAGGCAATGACATTAGCAGGTAGAATTATTAAAAGAGCTGAATTATTGATAGAGCTTATTTACCTTCATATTGTTTACTTGAATTATTATTGTATAGCAAGTAAATTTTGTGTGTTTTACATAGTTTAATCACCATGTGAACTAAGCTTTTTCTTATCACATAAACTAGTGCGGGGTAATTGCAAGCAGCGTCACAGTGCAGAAAAGTAATAGCCTCCCTAAGAGCTACAAGTTTCCCTTTAGATCTAGTTATTTCTTTTTGCATTAAAGTCTATTTGTGGAGTTGAAATGTGAGTTCTGAAATGTTGGGCCAGTAGTAAACTTGGAATCTTAGAAAATGAAAATGGGCCTCCCTAATGGTGCAGCGGGTTGAGCACCGCACTGTGAATCCTCGCAGCACTAGTTCGATCCCCGGCCGGGGAGGGGACCCACATGGTGCAGCAGACCTCTTCTGCCTCGACCACTGCTCCCCTCAGCAGTGTACTTCAGTCCATCTGCCTGTTCTGCTCCCTGCTCTGTCTCTGGTGAATCCTCTCACCTCCCACGACTCTGGCCTGTACCCCAGCTCTTGTACGCATAAATAAATAAATCTTTAAAAAAGAAAATGAAGGGGCCTCCCTGGTGGCACAGTGGGTTAAGCAAAAACTATGAAGCAAACCTCAGCCACTGCAGCACGAGTTCAATCCCTGCCGCTGGTCAGGGAGGGAACCCACATGGCGCAGCAGACCTCTCCTGCCTCGCCCACTGCTCCCTCAAGCAGTGTGTTTCAGTCCATCTGCCTGTTCTGCTCTCCGCTCTGACTGGTGAATCCTCTCACCTCCTGCAACTTCAGCCTGTACCCCAGCTCTTGATGCATAAATAAATAAATCTTTTTTAAAAAATGAAAATACTGCTTGGGTATTTAAAAGGATTAAATTAGTTTATAATTTAAAATTAAAAGAATTAAAATAGTCTATAAATTTGTTTTTCTCAGAACTTTTATTGCAGCTTATTACAATTTGTAATTTTTTTAAATTCAAAGTAAACCGCTGGCTCTCATGCCAGGTACCATCTACCTGGGAGTCTTTATTCTTTATCCTTCTTTTTTCCTAAATAAACTTTTCTTTCTAAGACCAAAAACAGACAAAAGTAAACTGCAAAAGCATTGCCTAGACTAGTCTAATAATGTATTTTTGCTTTATATGAATAGTAGCAGCTTCTAAAAAGACAGATAGGCAATTGTTAGCTATTTTACATATTGCTTGGTAAAAGTGTGGGCATATAGACTAATCATTAACAAGCCTTAACTCATTGATGTTTTCCAGATAGGTTTGAGGTATTTTTCAATTTATTTACCCATCTTAGAAATTACTGCCTTCTATGATTGGTCATAAAACTCTCCATTGAACCAGCAGGAAATTTCTTTTAGCAAAATGGTAAAATAGGCACAGACTTCTAGCAGGGTTGATTGGTACTATACATGTCTTTTAATAGGAAAGAATAAAACAGGAATGTATAGAAAATATTCCTGTTTCATTCTTTCATATTTTACATGGAATACTCTGGCTGTGCTGTTCAGGATTACTCTTACAAGGTCTTAACTAGGAAAGAAAGCTTTAATCATACGCCGTTTTCTTGGGTATAGAAAAATGGACCTACCAAATATTAAGAGCTTTAAAGTATTTCTAGCCTTTAACCGGTCATTTTAAACTGTCCCTTGAAAATATTTTATTTCTTTTTATAGTAGGCACATCAAAGAGAAAGTAATAGTTCTTTAGGTCTCAGTCAGTAAATTAAGACTAGTGTAGTTGTGCCTATTCACTTCCAATTTGTTACCTATTACCTGTACTTGCAGACTCTCCACTTGTTGAAATGGGCATTTTCGGATTTCATTAGAGATCTGCATAGTTTTCCGAAGATCTCATGGGTATGTTCGTACTGTTGAATTATCAGCCAAAGGTCATTTTTGTTTTTTAAGAATGCTTTTAAGACTTTTGGGCATTACTTAGGTATGGTGATTACTGCCAATTTGATAAAAGGAAGTAGTATAATAATATCTGAACAGTGAGTACTTAACTAATCTGTCAGGCCTTTAAATCTTTTGCTAGTCTAATTGGTAAAGGAAGTGATTTTTTGTATTTTAACTAGTATGTTTAAAAATCTGAGAGTTGGGAGGGGGGAGTTTTGAGAATTTGATAGGCAAAAAATACTTCATTTTAACTTGATTTCTTTAATCACTAACTAGTGAGGTAATGATTTCCTTGATTTGTGGACCTTTTTAAATACACACTTTACGTGGTTTATTAACTTTACTTTTGCTCAGTTGTATTTTCTTAGTAAACTACAAATACATGGTATATGCATTTCTAGTTTTACAGTTTGCTTTTTGGGCTTAGCAAAATACATTCCTTAATGGATATGTTAATAAAGATAGATTTTTTGAAATAAAATAAAATGTTGATGTGGTCTATAGAAACTGAACAATATAATCTTAATCATAGGTGAACTCTTAAGTGTGAGAGCTTTGTAATTTTTATAAGTAAGTACTGTTATTAACCATCCTCTTTTTGGTTAAATAATAGGTCCGAGTGGGATATACTTTTGAAGGATGTGCAATGTTCAATCATAAGTGTGACAAAAACTGACAAGCAGGAAGCTTATGTACTCAGGTAAGTCCTATAAAACATTCACTACAGTAGATTTTGAAGGCTAATAGCTCTTCAAAATGAGCTCTACCATGTTTTTAAGTGGAAGTCCCATAAGGAAGGGTAGAATGTCATTGTACTGTTATCCTCACCCTTTTAATATCAGAACTTTAGAGTAATTTAGTTTCACCATACATTTAAGATTGCTATGTTTAAGAAAGCCATTCAACCTTTTATAGGTACAAAGTTCATTCAAGAAAAACAGTTGAGGGGGCCTCCCTGGTGGCGCAGTGGGTTAAGCAGCGCACTGTGAAGCAAACCGCAGCCACTACAGCACGAGTTCGATCCCTGCTGCCGGCCAGGGAGGGGACCCATATGGTGCAGCAGACCTCTGCTCCTTCATCCACTGCTCCCCTTAGCAGTGACTTTTGGTCAGTCTGCCTGTTCTGCTCCCCACTCTGTCTCTGCTGAATCCTCACCTCCCGCAACTCTGGCCTGTACCCCAGCTCTTGTATGTATAAATAAATAAATCTTAAAAAAAAAAAAAAAAGAAATACAGTTGAGCTTTGAACAGTGTGTTTTGGGTCAGTGTGCCAATCCCTGCACTGCTGAAAATCATTGTATAACTGACTCCCCCAAAATTTAAGTAATAGCTGCTGTTGACCATAACAGGTGATCAATTAACACATTTTATATGTTACATGTATTATATGCTATCTTCTTAGAACAAAGTAAGCTAGAAAAAAGAAAAGGTTATTGAGAAAATCATAAGGAAAACAATATATTTATGCTATTGTACTGTGTTTTTCAATACCAAGAGCTTATGTTGTCTGTTTACAAGAAAGTGGATAATTTAATTATCCACATAATTCAAATCCCTATTGTTCATGGATCAAATGTACATTGAATGCTCATTATATATATTATAGTGGGTCTTGGGGCTACTGGATTGAACAAGGTAATAAATTCTGTGGTTTTTTTCTAAGCTTTGTTATACAGATGCTTATCAAATGCTTATGTGCCAAGCCCTAGGGATATGATGGTAAATAAAAACAAATATTCCTTTCCTCAAGGAGCTTATTATCTAATGAAAGAAGTAATGAGATGGTTACAAAAATACATGTGAGAGTGGGTGGTACAAGAGGAAGCATAGTAAATTTAGTAATGTCTTATGATAGATGAAGAGGAGAAAATTTAGTAGTAAAAGGTTTGTTTAATGAGCTGATATGCTTTATACCTAATTCAAAGCCTATTTCTTTTAGGCTGTAGAACTTTAAACTGTTTTTTATATTAGAAGAACTATAAAATATTTGCTTGCTTGCAATTACTTAATTTAAAATCACTAACCAAAAGTTTACGTTGTGATAGCTAATTGTATGAGTAATAATATAAGCATCATTATAATATTGTGACTTCATTTACAGTGAGAGTAGCATGTTTGTCTCCAAGAGACGTTTCATTTTGAAGACATGTGGTACCACCCTCTTGCTGAAAGCACTGGTTCCCCTGTTGAAACTTGCTAGGGATTACAGTGGGTTTGACTCAATTCAAGTAAGTAATAAAAACATTATTCTCTCTTTTTTTTTCCCCACTCATAAATTTTGGGTTCTGTGATGTGCCTAGAATGCACACACGTACACTTACTCCGCTGCTTCAGTTGTAACATGTAACGGTGCTCATACTATGAGAATATTCTGCTTGTTTCTTAAGAATAGGAAAATATGGAGGGAAGAAGAATGAACTGGGAATAAAACAATTGGGAAAAAGAAAGAAATCAGAGACATTTAGTTAACTTCATGATGTTTATTATGCACGGTAGAGAAAGTAAGGGAAAGCAAGACTATCTGATGAATCTCAAGCCCTGAGATCTTACTCTTTGATACAGTGACCTTTATTTTAATTTATTGGTTAGCAAGTCTCCATGTTCATTTGACATATTTAGGAAAACTGTGCTAAATGTTGGAAAATAGTTGAAGATGAATACATAAAATAGTTGACTGGTTTAGGCAAGTGATAGAATTCTATGTGAAGTTTTATCTGTTTTTTTTTAGAGCTTCTTTTATTCTCGTAAGAATTTCATGAAGCCTTCTCACCAAGGGTACCCACACCGGAATTTCCAGGAAGAAATAGAATTTCTTAATGCAATTTTCCCAAGTAAGTTTAAATAGAATTGAAACCCATTTTCTTAGATTTTAGAGGATATGCCTTTTTGGAGATTTTATATGTTTGAAAGCATGTGCATACAAATATAGCATACAATTTATATAGTTTAGGCAAATACATACATGGCTGATCAGGAAGTTTGGTGTATATGTGTGCACCTCACAGGTCATTGGTGGTAAAGAGAAAATCAGGGAGTTAAATCTAATTTAATAGTTACAAAAGCTATGGTTTCTTCATACACAAAATTACCCTGTGACTTCATAAATCTGTGTTAAGAAACTCCAGTCTGTACTGAAACTGAGCTAGCCCAACGGAATGATCAACACAGTGAGATCATAGTGTCTCTTCAACCAAATTTGGCAAGATTTTCATTCATCCCATTACTAAAATTTTATTTATAGACACATTTTCCCCCTAACTTCAGAGTATGGGAACTAAATGTTATCTGACACCCTTATTTCCTAGCTGAAACTATAACACTAGGATGATTTAATAACTTTGCACAAGGTCACTCACAGGAGTGATCTTTGTTTTTTAGGTTTTTTTTTCATAGGAGTGATTTTAAAGGAAAAATCTAACTATTGGCCTATCACTTCTAATACTAAACTATACTAGTATATATCTGAATGCTGAGTATAATTTAGTTTAGCTATATACCAGTTGTTATTTATTATATTGCTTGAGGCTTTAAAATAATACAGAAAAAGGGCCTCCCTGGTGGCGCAGTGGGTTAAGCAACGCACTATGAAGCAAACAGCAGCCACTGCAGCACGAGTTCGATCCCTGCTGCCGGCCAGGGAGGGGACCCACATGGCACGGCAGACCTCTCCTGCTGTGCCCGCTGTTCCCCTCAGCAGTGTGCTTCTGTTGATCTGCCTGTTCTGCTCTCAGCTCTCTGTGGTGAACCCTCTCACCCCCCCATACCTCTGGCCTGTACCCCAGTGCTTGTATGCATAAATAAATAAATCTTTAAAAAATAATAATAAAATAATACATAGAATGACATGTGTTGGAAGCATAGATGAGTGGCTGACCAAATTCAATTTAACTGATGGTATTTAAGGGAAAAGGGAGCCATAGTTTTCTCAGCACTGCTTAGAACCCACTAAGTGACTACTGACTCATTGGTTGAAGTGTATCTGTAAATGACAAGCCAGTAAAATTTTTTAAGGCTGTGGGTGGGGAAGCAGGATTCCTGCCTACATGCAAATTTTACCAATTAAATTTATTTTCATTGGTATTTCTGATAGACAAGTAGTTATTATCCTGCCTATTGGATAGAAATAAGCAATCCTTTTAAATGTATATGTTCCATTATTTTACAATTCTCTTTGCTCAACAGATGGAGCAGCATATTGTATGGGACGTATGAATTCTGACTGTTGGTATGTTGGACATGTTTTTGTGGATTTTTTTTTTTGTTCTATATGAGTTTTATTTGAAGCCATCAGGTATCATTTTTAGAAACTGTTTCTTTTATATAGGTACTTGTATACTTTGGATTTCCCAGAGAGTCGGGTAATCAGTCAGCCAGATCAAACCCTGGAAATTCTGATGAGTGAGCTTGACCCAGCAGTTATGGACCAGTTCTACATGAAAGATGGTGTTACTGCAAAGGATGTCACTCGTGTAAGCATTTTCAGTAACACTTCTGGATTCTTCTGCTTAACAAATATTTAAGTGCAGTCTCAGTTTATTTTTCAAATGTGTGTTTAATTCAGTCTTTTGTCATTTTTCCAGGAGAGTGGAATTTGTGACCTGATACCAGGTTCTGTCATTGATGCCACACTGTTCAATCCTTGTGGGTATTCGATGAATGGCATGAAATCGGATGTGAGTAATATTTGACTTAATAATTATTTAAATACTTACTTGTGCCCTTTCCTGTACTAATATTAAGTTATTTCTCTTAGGGAACTTATTGGACTATTCACATCACTCCAGAACCAGAATTCTCTTATGTTAGCTTTGAAACAAACTTAAGTCAGACCTCCTATGATGACCTGATCAGGAAAGTTGTGGAAGTCTTCAAGCCAGGAAAATTTGTGACCACCTTGTTTGTAAATCAGGTAATTTGCTCTATTACTGACCCAAAAAATTACAGGAAAGGAGGAGGGTATATCATACTAGTCAGCTATCCATAGATACTACTAGTTGAAGTAGTTGAGTTTATTGGTAGATGAGAAAACCTGTATTTGTTTATTTACACTTCTGTTGGTCTTTGTTTGATATGTAGCCCAGTTGATGGGTTCTTCTTGTCTGTCCTGTTCATGTTGCCTCCTAGGCTGGAGACCATAAGTAAGATGCCTACTCCATAATGACCATAAGAAAGCAACTAAAGTATTCAAATGCCAGTTTTATTAAGATAGTAGTCGCATGTTTATTGCATGACTGTTTTGTTTGAAAATACTTCAGATTGGAAGCACTAATGGCTAATTAAAATTACTTTCCCTCCAGAGTTCTAAATGTCGCACAGTGCTTTCTTCGCCCCAGAAGATTGAAGGTTTTAAACGTCTTGATTGCCAGAGCGCTATGTTCAATGATTACAATTTTGTTTTTACCAGTTTTGCTAAGAAGCAGCAACAACAGCAGAGTTGATTAAGAAAAATGAAGAAAAAACGCAAAAAGAGAACACACATAGAAGAAGGTGGTGGTTGCTTTTTAGATAATGATACCAGGGGCCATGCTTTCCATAACCACCACCTTGTAGTTGCAGAAAGCCCTAGATGTAATGATAGTGTAATCATTTTGAATTGTATGCATTATTATATCAAGGAGTTAGATATCTTGCATGAATGCTCTCTTCTGTGTTTAGGTATCCTATGCCACTCTTGCTGTGAAATTGAAGTGCATGTAGAAAAAACCTTTTACTATATGAAACTTTACAACACTTGTGAAAACAATTCAATTTGGTTTATGCACAGTATAATATTTCTCCAGGTATCATCCAAAATTCCCCACAGACAAGGCTTTCGTCCTCATTAGATGTTTGCCTCAGCCTAACCATATGGGACTACTCTATTAAATTGCTGCCAGGATTTTACATTGTTACCTCCACTTTCTAGAACGTATTCTCTACTAATGTTATTGAAACCAATTTCTACTTCATACAGATGTTTTTTGCAACCGCAATTAAAGTTTTTCTTCCACGAATTGAGTCCTCTTAAGAAAATGATTGCAGTTACCTGTTTTGTGTATTACTATTTTAACATTGCTTCCTGAACTTGTATTCCTTTTTTATTTCATTCCCTACCCAATCATCGTGTCCCTCTCCCTTCTCCTGCCCCCTCCCTCAATAAAGCAATACACTATTACACTGTGGGTTTATACTAATATTATATCCCAAGGGAGTGGGGGGATGGTGGAAACTGGACTTAATTAACCTTTAAGGTCAAGGGTGTTTAGCCTCCCATTTATTTGCATGGGCTCTATTTGATGAGAGTGACAAAACTGAAATTGTAGTGTTGATTAGCAAGTAAGATAGATTTGATAGGACATACTAACAACTGGATTTAATGATCTGGCTTGGATCATTCACTATAACTTTCACGTTAACCACCATTTCCACTAATTTCCATTAATAATATATCTTAAGCTTCTGTTCAGAGCAGAATCATTATCTTTGCCGTGTTGTGACTTGATGTTCTCTAACTTTGTGAGAGTTCTGATTTCATCTGTTCAACTAACCATGATTTTATAGAATTAAGTGGGCAGTTGGCCAGAATGAGTATTATTCAGGTCATTCAGACATGCACAATGAAGTAGAATGTTATGCATAAATTTAATAAAAATTCCAAGATGGTCAATGGGAAATGACTAGAAATAGAGGCTTTCGAGAGGTGGCATCTTTTAGCTATATTTGCAAATACTGTGAGAATGAAGCCACTAAAGAAACTGCAAGCTTCATTAAATTTGTTTATGTCCTCACAAATTTTTTTTTCTTGTATTGATGCAGTGATGTTTTTGTTCCTTCCGTATTTATAAATGAAACATCGTTTTGAGTGTTTCTAAACCTAAAAATCTACTTGGTTTGAAATCAAGAGGTTGGAACTTTTAATGATTTTGATTTTAAGCATATATATGTCGATTGAAAGTTTCATTTGAAGAAATTTTCAGTCAATGGATGAGAAAGATTCTGTAATTAGTGTTCAGTGCCTGTTGGTACTGTTTTGAGGACCAATGCTAAAAGTGAATTTTGTTCTTCAACAGTGTTCCAGTAAATTTCATATTTCTTGGCTTTGAGGTCTGATTTTTTTTTTTCCTAATTTGATTTCTTTCTAATGTTGAGAACTATGACCTTTTTTTAAATGGAACAAAATCCTAGAAGAATGAAAAATTGTAGCTGAATAGTACTAAGTTAATCATAGTATGTATGATAAGAGAAGAGAGAATTTTGGTGCCATATTTCTCTTCATAGTGTTGGACTGAAATCAGTTGAAATGTATTTCTGTACCACAATTTAAGCTTCAATAAAAGATTGCTTAATTCATTTCTAGTGCCTAGATAGATGCCTTTTGCATATTTTTCTGTTTACAGTTCGCATTCTCCTGAGTGTTGAATTTTGTTGATGTCTCACACACACACACACACACACACACACTTGTATCCATTGAAACAGGATTTGTCTTTATTCTGTTAAGATACTGTTCCTGTTCAGTAGTAGAACCTTGTAACTGAAACAAACATAGGAGACAGTAATTTTGCCCAAATTTGTGCAAGCAGAAATGATACAATCCATATTCAAATTCTGGGCAATTTTTTAATCACCATGTGATCTCTCACCTAAACCTTTTCTAAAAGTTAAGTCTATCCTCCCTTTTACATCTACCTAAAAATTTGGGACTGATTTGCTTTATAGTTTTGCATGTTTGCTTCATTTGATTTGATTGCCTTTGTGAGGGAAATTGAGATGAACCCTCGTAGTTGGGAAAGCCTCCATAATGCCCTTGACCCTAGTGCTCCTGGCAGGTTCTCCCACTTACCCATTCCGCTGAATGCTTTGGTTGAAGTTTATTCTGCAAAATAGGGAATAATATATGAAATTCAATGTTGCTGAGACTTTATTCCCATATATAAAATTCAGTGCTGATAACCTAGAAAATAGTTCCTAGGGAAAAAGAATATGGCAATTCAATTGAAGTACTTTCAGAACATAGACAAGTAAAAACAACATGTATAACCAAAATTAAGGTGCTAGAAATTAAAGGTGCTGATCAATGCGGTAATGTCTATGTAATTACGATGGGAAATGTGTTCACTACAATAAACTACGTAAAACTGAATGTAATTAGTGAAAAATAGTAAGACTCAGGGTCTCCCTCATGGCTCAAGATGTTAAGTAGGAGCACTATGAAGCAATCCCTAGCAACTGCAGCACAGATTTGATCCCCAGCCAGGGAGGTGACCCACATGGGGCAGCAGACCTCTCCTGTCTGGCCTTGCTGCTCCCCACTCTGTTTCTGGTGAATCCTCTCAACACTGCCCCAGCCCCCTCCCCCACCCACACACACACTTCTGGCCTATACCCCAGCTCTTGTATGCCTAAATCTTTTTTTAAAAAAAAAAATGGGTAAGAATCAAATGCAAGTTATGGTGCTAGGTACTAGAATATGAAAATGAGTCATAATCACTACCCCTGTAAGGATCACTCTTTAAGATGGGAGTAGACACATGAAGTCCTTTGCCTAGAAAGGTTGAGAAACGTTTAATAGGGTTGGAATCCAGTAAATTATAAAGGCTATAACATTCTAAAGTGGGGTGAATTGCTTACTGAAGAAGTTGCCAAAAGTCCTATTTGGAACCTTCTTTATCTTACCCTCCCTATCCTTTCTGGTGGTTGCTAGATGTCAGTACCAGGTCAGTAAAGTGTGAATTGTTAGCCCTAACATTTTACTGGCCTGGTACTGAAATTTAGCAGCCACCAGAGAGGATGGAAAGGGTAGGATAAATAATAGGGCACATAACATTTAGCCTTTTGTATAAATGTCTTAAATACCATTTAATAATTGCTTAACAGGTTAAGCCAGTGCATCTGTAGGGAACTGGTTAAATAATCTTCACATTAAAGTATATTGAGGCTGTCAAAACAGCTATATTATCATGGTTGTTACCATAACATTTACATGTTAAGCTAGAGAAAGCAAGTTAAAGAACAATGGTGATTGCTTTTGTCTTAAGTAGATAGATACATGCAGTAAACATTTATACTTAGCCATAGAAATGAGTAATAGATTCTTAAGTCTGTCATCTTGGTGATGTAGTTCTGGTGGTGCTTTGGCTCATCACTATAGTGAACATGGACTGGTAAATACCTAATGAAAACATATTCTTACTAGTAAGCTACCTATCATAATGATACATGCAGTGATTGAATTATGAAACTAACCCAGGGGCCTCCCTGGTGGTGCAAGGGTTAAGCACCACACTATGAAGCAGTCACTGCAGCATGAGGTTATAAAAAGACATCCTTCTGAATGGGAGAAAATACACAAGGGGTTAGTACCCAAAATGTAAACATTTTTTTTATCAGTAAAGAAATAACATATATAAAGACAGCTCACCAGGTAGGATATCCAGAATGCCTGTAAATACATGGGAAAATGTTCAATATCACTTTTATAAGGGAGATGCAATTCGAAATCACAATGTGATATCTCATCCCCATGAGAACGGTACATGTTAAAAAGACCCCCAACAAATGCTGGGAATTGTGGAGAAAAAAGAACCCTATCACACTGCTCGTGGGGATGTGAACTGGTGCAGTAATTATGGAAAGTGATCTAGATGTACCTTAAACTATAAATGGAAGTGTCATGTTGCCCAACAATCCCACTCCTGGGCATCTATCCAAAAACATGAAACCATTTACTCAAAAGATAGGCCCCACAATGTACTACAGCAATATTTACAACAGCTAAGGAAAGGTGACAGTAGTCACTTTTGAGAGAACATTCTTAATGTAGATCAACCCAGCTAAAATAATCTTTATTGTTACTAGGTCAGGACAAGGCTGCTCATGGACATTGTAGAACTTAATCAAAGCAGTTGCTTCCCACTAACCTCTCTTGACCCAAGTAAGAAATCGGTAACTCCTAGAACTAGAAGGAAATTTGATCAATTCTTTTCTTACCATGTTGTTAGGGCAGTTTAGTATTCTGTGAAAAACACTACATCTTCTAAATGGCACTATGCATTTGATGTACTATTGCTATCAAGTGTTATAAACAAAAGGACGCCTCTATTCAGAAGAATGAGCTAGAGAGTGATACTGAAGACCACTTTGGGAGTATTGGAAGCAATTTAAGAGTCTTGCTGCAAAAAGTTTTTTTTTTTTTAAGATTTACTTATGCATGCAAGAACTGAGGTACAGGCCAGAGGTGTGGGGGTGAGAGGATTCACCAGAAACCGAATGGGGAGCAGAACAAGTGAATAGACTGAAATACACTGTTGAGGGGAGCAGTGGGTGAGACAGGAGAGGTCTGCTGTGCCATGTGGAGCATGGCACCTGCAGCAGGTAGCTTCATAGTGCTGGAACTTAACCCCATGCTCCACTAGGGAGGACCGACCCTCATTACAAAATAAATTAATTCACCATAAATAAGCTGCTTTCTGCATTATCTTAATGGTATTTCTAAGTTGCTTTTACTACAGTATAGTCTCAAGTTTCCACTATGTCTTCTATGCCTCAAAACATCTTTCCCTGGGGCCTCCCTGAGGGCACAAGAGGTTAAGTCTCAGCTCTGAAGCTATCAGCAGCCACTGCAGCAGAGGTTATATATCCCAGCTGGGAGCTGACCCACATAGCCCCCTTCAGCAATGTATTTCAGTAGATCCACCTGTTTTCCCCACTTTATCTTTGGTGAATCCTCTCTCGCCTTCACCCAGCCTTTGTATGCATAAATAAGTAAAATAATACTTAAAAAAAGAGAAATCTTTCCCTTTGGCCACTCTTGGAGCTACCAAACAGTTGTCACTGTTAGTGTAGATGCTAATTTTTTAAAAAGAGAAATTTTATATAGCACTCCCACTAAAATTAATCCATAAATATTTATTGAGTAGAAGTACATGACAGTGAAAAGGAATGAAAAATATAAAACTGCTCAAAATCTTCCAGGATTTCCCTATTTCTCTTTTTTCAAGTCAGTACAGTTGTCTATGGGGCTCTATAAGCTCTGTCTCCTTCCATTCTAACCTGTTCAACACTCCCTTTGTCACCCTCTGCAGCAGCACTGGCTCGTTCCCAGGCACTCTCAAGACCTTTGCATGAACTGTACCCTAGAATGCTCTTCCTTTAGATTACATACATAGCTCACTCCCTTAGCAATCTTTTTTTTTTTTTAAATTGAGGTAACATTGGTTTATAACACTATATGATTCAGAGTAAAGGATCACACCCCTTCGGAGTATGTTAACACCTCACCAATCTTTATTTGCTATTTGTTTAAATAACTCAAAACCTACTACTCTGACCTTCCTGTTTAAATTGTAACTTGATCCCAAAACAATTCTAATGTCATTCACTTTTGTTTTTAGTTTTTTTCATTGGACAGAAAATAATTTTTTATGTTTATTATTTGCTCTCTAGCTGCTTCTAGAATATAAAACTTTGCAGGTGGGGGTTTATGTCTCTTGATATTTCCCAAGTGCAGATACAGGATTGTTAGAGGGTCCACAGTGATTCCACATTGTTAGAACTAATTTGCATAGTCAATAGGTAATGCAGAAATTACAGGATATGATTCCCCAAGATGGGTCATGAAAAGCATCTTGGATATAAATGCTAGAGACCCAGATGATTGCACTCCTAGACAATATCTTGACTGCAACCTCATGATGCCCAACCCAGAATCACCCAGTTAAGCCAAAACTGCTCCCCACTCTGTCTATGGTGAGTCCTCTCAACCACCCTCACCCCAGCATCTTTGGCCTACATCCCAGTTCTGTATGCATGAACAAATCTTAAAAAAAAAAAATAAATAAAGAGGGGGTTAGGGGGAGGAAGACGTTACCTTCAGAAAAACAAAGATGATAGCACATAATCTGTCAAACAGTGCCAGCCAGAAGACAGTGGAGCACATTGTACACACTCTTTTAGCATGTGCAGATTATTGTATGTCAGCTATACCTCAATGAAGCTGTTTTCAAACCCTGAAAGTTAAAGTATCTGCAAGAAAACTAAATTTTTAAACCATGGTTTCACCAAATTGGCTATCTAATGTTTAGGAAAGAAAAGGGGTTTCTGATGAAACTTTTATTTGGAATGGAGTGGATCAATTCAGATTTAAAATATACTTTAGTACAGTACAAGCTGTGACGATGGGGTTAGTTGGTTCTACAAGAAAGCATAAAAACCCTGAAGCCTATGGGTGGAGGTTACTACCACCTGAACCTGTTTCAACAGAGTGTCTATTGTATGAAGTGAAACCGCCTTAGGCATTTTTTGAAACCTTATCTAGAGAATTTTGATAGCTGAGTTTTTCCCACATTAGCCAAAGGCCAAAATATTTCAACCTCCTTATTTTAAAGGCACCAAGGTTTTTGTTGGTTCCCCAATACCAATACCATCCCCATACATACAGACACTTTGATTGTTAAATTTGGTGAGAATTAACAACTTGGAGAAAACACACTAGTATGTACAACATTAAAAATTTGTGAGATATTTTTCTTATAAAACCTGTATTCCTTTGGTTTCTGCTTAGTAGTTACAAAATAAATTTTTAATTAGTATGTATCCATAATATATTCAATAACTGAATTAATTAAAATGCAAATGATACAAAGTATGTAAAGTGAAGTCACTCTCCTACTTCTGTACCCAACCTACCTCCCCAGAGGGAAGCAGTTTTGCAAATTTCTTGTATAACCACCAGAAAGTGTATCCATATGCAGGCAAATACACTCACACATATATGTGTGTCTAAGTACATAATACAGTTTTAGCAACTCAGTTTAAAAACATATATATATAACTTCTGAATAGATAGCACAATTGTGTTAAAATTCAATTTTGCTATTTCCCTCCTGTCCTTTCCTCTGCTTCCATCTGGTTTTCCTCTAAACAACCAGTATTACCACTTTTATGTTCCCATCTAAAGACAATCTCTGGGGCCACCCTGTGATGTCGTTTTTTGAGTGTGGGTTTGGAGAGTGGGTTCTTGGGTTCACTCCGGGAAAGGTTTCACCAGAGCTCCCTGTTCAGCAGCATGTGGCGAGTTCCCAGGCGAGTTTCTCCAAGAGGCATATTTCGTCGATATTTTTAAGAGCAGGTTTATTAGAAAAGGGACAGAAAAGTAAAAGACACTTGCATAGACACAAGCAGACAAGAAGAGCTGCCCCGAAGGGACAGGTTTGCTGAGAGGCCTGCATGGTTGCAGGCTGGTGGCCTTGAGGAGAGCCACCTCCACTGAGGGAGGTCAGTAAGGAGAATTCCCAGCATGGTGCCCGTCATGGGCAGGCAGGAGGCTGCTGCCCTGCAGAGAAGAGAGCTGGTGGAGAGCAGCACCTGCATAGTCACGGGTGGGCAGAAAGAGGGCTGCCCTGTAGTGGGGGCAACATTAGGTTTTTATCATCTTTTGGTAGGGAGTGGCTCATCTCTGGGTGGATGGTTTATTCCTTCGCCTTCATGTTTGTGCTCTTGACACTCCCTATAGCAGTCTGATCCCTGTCTGGGTGTTGTATTTCTTAATCTGGGTGTTGACCCCTAAGGGTCTTGGTTAATGTTTTATGCTATTCCCTTCTACCCCTAACCTTGTGGTGTCTCCATTCTTAATCCTCCATCACCTGGTGGCGTAAGGGGTTGAACACCACACTGTGGGGCTACCGCAGCTGCTGGTGAGTTCGATCCCCAACCAGGGAGGGGACCCACATGGCACAGCAGACCTCTCCTGCCTGGCCTGCTGCTGGCCTCATCAGTGTGTTTCAGTCAATCTACCTGTTCTGTTCCCCACTCTGTCTCTGGTGAATCCTCTCACCCACCACAACTCTGGCCTGTACCTCAGCTCTTGAATGTATAAATAAATAAATATTTAAGTAAATAAATAAAGACAATCTCTATGTGTAACCAGATTTTTACTAATAATGCAATCTTTCTCCTTAAGTGGAGGACTTTGCCTATTTGGTTCACCGTTTCTTCCCCACCATGTAACACAGTTCCTAGTACATATTCAGTGCTCAGTGAAGTGAAATAATGTAAACACAGGCCTCATCCTTATCTCCCTGGTCTCTCTCACCTCTGTTTTTTCAAAAACATTAACAAATCTGATCGATTGTCCATTCCGCTGTTTAATCCTTCCCTCATTTTTCAGTGATCACAATCCAAATTTAGGGTCTAATCACTAAATGCTTCAGATTACCACAACGTTTTAAGGACTAGCTCATCTATCAGTCACATCGGTAAATGGTTCTACAAAAAAGAAATATCATATAATGGGTAGGAACACCAGGTTTAGTTCAAAATGCCTGAATTCATTTTCCAGCAGTGGAAAAGCAATGGGACCTTGGGAAAAATTTTAACAATCTTTGCCTCAGTTTCCTTACTTGTACAATAGAGATAATAGAGTTTCCTTCATATGGTTGTGAGATTAAATGGACTGATACATGCATCAGGCATATAGTTATTGTTCAATAGATGTTAGCTATTATTATTATAGCACTATTCATGCTCCTTAAGCACTGTTTTGAATACATTATATGTCCCTCTTTATACACTTTTAAAGCTAGCTCCTCACAGAAATTGCACATTATTTACATTGAACCTTAAGATCTCTTACCAATTTACTTCCTCCTTTAAAAAAAAAAAAGATTTACTTAATTATACATACAAGAGCTGGGGTACAAGCCAGAGGCGCAAGAGGCAGGAGGACTCACCAGAGACAGATTGGGGAGCAGAACAGGCAGATTAATGAGGAGGGGAGCATCGGGTAAGGCAGGAGAGGTCTGCTACACCATGTGGGTCCCTTCCCTGGTGGGGGATTGAACTCACGCTGCTGTGCAGCAGGTGCTTCACAGTGTGGTGCTCAACCCACGAGGGAAGCCCCACTTTCTCCTTTTTAAACCATGTTCTTAACCTGCCATGGAATGTAAACTCCACTCCAGTAACTCAACTGACCAAGTATATTCATAGAGTGATCCACATTTGCCTCAATATATCATGTAGCCCCATCTCTCCTTTCTAGTAACTATTATCTTGGTTTTTCCTCCCTATTTTCCTTCCTTGCTCTTCTTCCTGCCACTCCTACCATCAGGGCTTCCTTGACTGCTTCTGGCTCTGAGTATAGTAATAGTTAATTATTTACAACACATTACATTTGTATTTCTATATAATTTTCAATTCTGTGTATCCAGATTAGCCCATTAAATTATACTATCCTCAAAGCTGCTGGCCTGTGCTTTTGTTTCTGTTTGTACAATATGTTCACAATTAACTCATGGAAAAAAATTTTGATTTTTCTCTCTCTCTCTTTTTTTTAAACATTTGATCCTCCTCCAAAATCTGGCTTCCAGGAAAACTAAGACAATAAAATACAGAGAAAGCAATGCCTGGGTATGAGCAGAGACAAGCTGCAGGGGCCCTGAGGGAGGTCTGGGCCAAGGAGTACCAGAGCAAAGCTGCTGCTCCCAGAGCACTTTCCTCCTAAGAAAACAGAAGGCTGAAGTTGTCAGCTGATGTGACGTGACAGTAAGTCACGCATTGTTGATCAAAATGATCATCATTAAGATATTTACTAATTACCTTCATCGTTGAAATTTCTATGTGTACAGAATACAAGGATACATTGAACTCTTCTGCCCTGTAACAAACTAAAAATCTAATGTGATGGTAGTCCCCTTATGCTACCTTATATATGCAAAACCACTTGAGTGGTGCAAACACTAAGAAGGGCCTCCCTGGTGGTGCAAGGGGTTAAGTCTCAGCACTATGAAGCATCGGCAGCAACTGCAGCATGAGTTTGATTCCCAGCCAGGAAGCTGACCCACATGGTGCAGCAGACCTCTCCTGTCTCACCCGATGCTCCCCTCAGCAGTGTATTTCAGTAGATCTGCCTGCTCTGCTTCCCACTCTATCTCTGGTGAATCTGTTACAGGGCAACCCTAATATAAAATGGGTTTGCTGACTGGGTCCTCACCCACATGCTCGAAAGGTACTTATAATGCCCCAACTGCAGGCACACACAACAAAGGTTAATAAAGGGTTTTATTTACAAGAGAAGGAGAAATAGCACAGTGATTTCTATATGGGAAGAATAACACAAAGGGAAGAGAAGGATACAGATCTGTAAATGTCCTACCAGTTCCTTGGAGCTGGGACCCAACAAGCGCTGAGAGCTGGCTCCCAAGGAAAAGAGAGATGGCTTCAAAGGAAGAGAGGGCACATGGCTCACCTCTCTGGTTTTATAGCCAGCCTGGCTGCTTAACTCCAGCCTCAGGTCCCAGTGATCCACTCTTCGATAATCATTTTATCGGCTTTGTGGTTCTGGAACACTGGTGGTCTGGAGTGGGGGTTGGAGTCCACAAACCCATCTGTGTAATTCATTCAGGACTACCTTTCCCCTTAACAATTCCTTTCACCACCCCCACACACCTCTGGCCTGTACTCCAGTTCTTGTATGTATAAATAAATAAATCTTAAAAGAAAAACAATAAGAGGAAACCATTATGGAGGTTGTATGACAGCCAATTGTGCTTTGGAGAGAAGGAAAAATCTGATCTAACCCCTAGAGAAAGGGTAAAATGCTTAATGTACATAAGGAAAAGCAAATTTTGTAGATGGTCGATACTATATAAATACTATATTCTTCAATGTGAAATGCCATTTTGTAGTATATGTAGCTTTTTAAGTCATTAATTTTGCTCCCTAGTTTACATAACTGTATAATGTTGGTGAAATGCCATTTAAAAACTAGGTTTCACTATTATTTTATAGAGAAAAGGATTATTCAAACGGTGTGTAGGAAGTATGTCCTATCTGCAACGTATCATGCAAGTTAGAGGGGGCAATAGAGCTGAAAAGGGGGTGTGTGTCATTATGCTTTTTCTTTCATTCATTTCTTTGTAAGAAAGGCACTTAAGCTTCATGTTGTGATTGGTCATTTTTGGACATTTCCTAAACTTCCTATCATGGCTATCTCGGATAGGACATCTTTGACAGAAAGTTAGCATTGATATAATTAAGTGCCTTGGGAAACTTTTGCTGCCCTTTCCACATCCCCATGTAATATTTTATTTTCATGTGAGTTGAAAAAGAGCCTTCGTTAGTTCTCCACAGAGGACATCAATACTACCAGCCACAATAATACATAAGAAATTTTAAAAATATTTTCATTAGTATAATTAATCTTTCCCCCAAGCTTCAACTTTAAATGACACCCAATTGGATTTGGTAAAATACTTCTGGATCGATACATACATGCAGTTTTAATGTTAGGACCATTAGAATTGAGGTTGCTTTTGTTTCCCTTAGTCTGTCCTTTTGTGCCCCTATGTACTGAATCTTTATCTGAAAACTGGATTTTTCAATAAATTGTTCCAATTCATCAAATATATATCAATCTCTTACAAAATGTACTGTGTTATGCTTGACACCAAAGGACACAGCAAGTCACAAATGGTTCCATACTCTCAAATGGCTTATCAGATAGTGGATAGTTTGTCATGGAACACAAGTTCATGAATGATAAATAGATGCTGTAAACTTACCACAACGTGGGTCAAATATGTTTTCTTTTTCCTAAAGTGAATCTAAAGTTATCGCAGGAGGGGGACACTCCCCTGGTGGCTGACTGTAAGTCTCCAAACTGTCACTACGGCCACCTGAGTTTGATCCCCAGGCAGGGAGCTAACTATCCCACACACAGCACAGCAGACCTCTCCTGTCTCGCCTGCTGCTCTCCACAGCAGTGTATTTCAGTAGATTCGACAGTTCTGCTCCCCACTCTGTCTCTGGTGAATCCTCTCACCCCCTGAACCTCTGGCTTATACCTCAGTTCTTTTATGCAAACATAAATATATTTTTTAAATAATAAAATTAAGTTATGAGGGACTTTTGAGAAGCCACTTGTGCTCCCCATTTGTGTCCCCAGAGTGACTTTCTTTTTTTTTTTAAAGATTTATTTTATTTATGCACACAAGAACTGGGGTACAGGCCAGAGGTATGGGGGCTGCAAGGATCCACCAGAGACAGAGTGAGGACAGAACAGACAGATCAGCTGAAACACACTGCTAAGGGGAGCAGCGGGTGTGGCAGGAGAGGTCTGCTGCACGATGTGGGTCACCCCTCTGGTCAGCAGCAAGGATCGAACTCGTGCTGCAGTGGCTGTGGTTTGCTTCATAGTGCTTTGCTTAACCCACTGCACCACTGGGGAGGCCCTAGAGTGACTTTCATATAGAACATTCTGTGATGAAGCCTTCCATATAGAAGTTCTGTGGTCTGAAGCAAGTATCTCCCTCCTTAAAATAAACAACAAAAAACACCCAAGTGTTTGAGTTGACATGTGAGAAAGTAAATACAACAAAATACAATTTAAGAGAATCCAATTAAGATGATACATTGTGGAGTACATGATTCTTAGTAAAGCTGTCATTTTTGAAAAAGAACAAGGTGAAATAAAATAAGAAGATCCCATGACAACTCCTTATTCACATTCTTTCTTTTAAATACTGGAAATTTTTCATTTAATGTTGGATGTACTTATCCTTAAGTAGTTGCTATCCTGCATCACTTAAGGTACAAAAAGAAACATTTTCTTTGTGGAACAATCACAGTTTCATGAATCATAGTGCAATCTAATCAAACTGCATCACTGACTTTTAAATTTATTTCCACATTCATGAACACATAAAAGTACCAGGGGTGCTTGAATAGTCAGTGACACTAAGTTTCTATAGAAGAGAGTAGGTTAGTTGGGTTTGTTTGTTATTGTTGTTTTTACTGGTAGTTTTTTGACTATCAGCACAACAGAAATTAAGTGCAATTTATTTGAATTCACAATTTAAAATATTACTTGAGATATTAATAAATCAAAGCTATACTGTCACCGGAAAGATGTCAGTAGCCTCACAAAATTAGACACTACTAAAATAGTAAGTCATAATCTGTTCATCTGATAAGAAGCCAGTTTCACATAGGGAGCACAGAATGATGAAGTTAAAACAAAGCTTCAGTCACCTTTAACAGAGTTGTCCTCTTAAATATGAGAAATAAGTGTGTTCCAAAGATTTGTGCTTAAAACCAGGAATAAGAGTTAAATGTTGCTAAAAAAAGAATTGTTGCTGTACAACTCTCTTGATTATAAAGATGGGCTTGGCTTACACCAGCCATTTTGCTCTCTATTTATGCTGTTCTATTTAGTTAGTGATAATAACTAACTTCCTACAAGTGTTCTTTGTTCAAAAAGGATGGCACTGGAAATCTAGTTTGCTTAACTAAACACCAACTATATTAAGTACTATTGTTGACTCTCTGTTTCCTTTGCTACCCGAAGCTCCTGTGGCAGTTTTAAGATGAGGGCACCTGTGTTCCATTGTCCACTGTCTTCTTAGCATGAGCTCACACAATATGTAGCTATTGCTGTTGTGGGAATCAGCATTCATGTGACGATCTAGACAAAATGCGTATTAAAGATGACAAGTGAAAGGGTTTTCTTAGTACTACCTGTACCCACTAAATGGAGTAGATGTTAATGAACATTAATATCATGTGAACAACAATGCAATATGAGCAAGAAAGAGAATTTTTTAAAGATTTATTTATTTATGCATACAAGACCAGAGGTGTGGAGGGTGGAGGTGGAGTAAGAGGATTCACCAAAGACAGAGTGGGGAACTGAACAGGTCGATCTACTGAAATACACTGCGGAGGGGAGCAGCAGATGAGACAGGAGAGGTCTGCTGCGCCATGTGGGTTAGTTCCAGGGATCGAACTCATGCTACAGTGGCTGCAGATAGCTTATAATGCCAAGACTTAAACCCCTTCTGTCACCAGGGAGGCCCCCCAGACTTATTTGACATCCTCCAATCTCATACTAATGCAAACAAAAAACAGCTCACACAGTAATAAAAGTACAGAAGACAAAATGGACTCACTCTTTGGAGAGTTCAGAACAGATCATTTTAAATATCTGATTTGATCATTTGATCATTTATAGGCTAATGCAATCTTATTTTAAATCATTTTGTCACTCTGAAAAGAAAATGCTTCAGTGTATAAGGGGGGAAATAGGGTGAGAGAGAGAGGAAGGGAGAGGTCTTTGTTGAGTTCAGCAACTCTTAAGTGAGCAAAATATGACTATGTTTTATTCTTGTATCTACTGACTTGCCAACATACTTTAGTAAATATCTATTGAGCTAAAAGACTATATTAATTGTTCTTACAGCTAGATTTTTATCTTCCATTGTTCATGTCAGAAGATGCTACAATTTGAAAATGATGCTATCAACAATGATTAGTATCTGTCTGAGTGGGTGTTGCTGAAATGACCGATACTGGATTACTCTGTAGTTCCTGGGTGCGGTATATTTTTTTCACTTAAGCATTAAGGTTAGAAGGGCATCATGTCTCTAACTTACTCTTATATGTCTCAGAAAAAAAGTATGTATAGAAATGTGAATGTAGAAATACATATATGTGATATTATAATCTAAAGACTGGGGATTCTTTGTACTATTCTTGCAACTTTGTTTATCTGAAATTATAATTTAAAATTTTAAGTAGAATTAACGTCCATGGAAATAAAATATACTTTTGATGAGTGACAAAAGACTAGAATCATTTATAATTGATATATGATTCATATATCATAATGAAACCATTTTTTAAAAAAGAATCAATAAAATGTCAATTAAAATTATGATTCCAAATTATGAAACACATGTATTCACAGAAACTGTAAAAGTTTTTTTATGCTATGTTTAACAGCAAACCTTCTATTACATTATCATTAGGTGAAATCCTTAAAATTAATTCTTCATGTTTTATGCAGTAGCTAATCGTCAAAAAATTAATGTTTAAAAAGTAATATCAGTAGCATTTAAATGTTTGAACTTCAAGCAAAATTCTCCAATTTTAGCTCTTTGTTAATAGCAAAATTAGCTAAATTCCACAGGCTTTATTCTTGTTCCAACTACTTCCTCTTTGATCTTAAATAAGTCCCTTAGCCTCTCTGAATCTAACTTCTTCATAAAAATATAAGTAGTTATATAAGTTATCTTAGAATTTCTTTCTTACATTAGCAGTCCATTTTAATTTTTTCTTACAAACAGGGACATAGAAATTCTAATGTGAAGTAACTTTCCAGAAGTCACATGATAAGAAGAAAGCCTAATTTTAAAGGAGTCTATTAATCATATCCAGCCTGGATACACATTTGAACAAGGAGTCCATTGTCAAAAAACTGTCCTGAATTTCCCAGGCACAACTGCGGTCAAGGATCCATCCTCAAGTGATCAGTTGCCAAAGCTCATCTCATTCTAGAAGGGCAGGGAAATGAGGAGTTATAAACTCTCTGGTTTGGTCTTGCGAATGTTTCCCATTTATCAAAGGCTAGCAATCTCCTGGAGACAGGAGTAGAAAGGAAGACGAGGCACTGGAGTCAACACGATCTCCATAGAAACACGGGACAAGAGATGACTTGGCCATAGCATTGTTGCTACAATAGGCTTTCTGTTATGTTACCTTCTGTAGCTACCCAAATGCTTCCAGGTAAAGAGAAAACGCATTAGACTCATTTGAATCCCTGCCCTTTTTATATGATTTTAATTATGGAGAAGCTATACAAAAGATTGAGTACTGGGCCTCCCCGGTGGCGCAGTGGGTTAAGCAACACACTATGAGGCAAACTGCAGCCACTGCAGCACGAGTTCGATCCCTGCTGCCGGCCAGGGAGGGG
>JAGFMF010011446.1:153197-187893 GCA_019455555.1 Galemys pyrenaicus | reverse complement strand
GCCCGCTGCTCCCCTCAGCAGTGTACTTCCGTTGATCTGCCTGTTCTGCTCCCGCTCTCTGTGGTGAATCCTCTCACCCCCCACACCTCTGGCCTGTACTCCAGTGCTTGTATGCATGAATAAATAAATCTTTAAAAAAAAAAAAAAGATTGAGTACTGATGGCTAGCTAGCTCATCAGCATGTAGTAGAAGATGTAGGCTTTCTTTGTGTAGGCTTATCCTAAAATAAGGCAATATCCTGGTTTAATGTGTCTATTTTCGAAAATAGAAAAGGAGAAAGGAAGAAAGGATGAATTTTGTGAGTTAGGTTGTCTACAATAAACAGACTTTCTATAGAAATGTACTTTTTCTTGGAAAGTGGATACTTAGAACTCTAATATTAGCAATGTATACATGGTATTTATATTGTTCGACTCTGTTCCAAGAACCTTAACACATACTGATTCATTTAATCTTCAAAACAACTTTATGAAATAATTATACTGTTCTTCCCAGTCTGTAGAGAGCAAACTGAAGTATAAGGAGGCTAAATAGCATGTCCAGAATCCTCTCACCCCTGCACCTCTGGTCTGTACCCCAGTTCTTGTATGCATAAGTAAATGAATCTTTAAAAAAATTAAAACAAATTATAAATAAAAACTATGCTATATATTTTTTAAAAAGTACATATCTTTGGTCTTTTCACATACACACAGGGACTCAGGGAAAACATCACTCTCACTGACTTGGGGAAAGAAGGCTCTTCTAAATGGGGAACTATTTCTCTTCATAATTTATTTATGTCCTTATTTATTAAGTATACGCTGGAAACTCAGGACTATATTAATTTTAGAGCCTGTTAATTTAATTGTTTTTAAAGCCTTGTCAGGTCCCTGACAAGAAGGAACCTTTACTCTTATTATAAAGACAAAATAATAACACACATTAATTCACCTTAATAATTAGAAGGTCGCTTTCTGAACAGTTAACTATGTGAGTTTTTGAGTCAACTGACTTCATACAGAAGAAATAATGTAAAAAAGGAATGTCGTAGGGTCAAAAATGAGTGATTCCAATAAAAAACGTTTGGGAGGAGTGCCCAGTGCAAAGAGAGGCCACTCAACTGAATCATCTACAATGTAATCCTCAAAGTTTGGACTTAGAATGATTTCTAAATTTGAATTAAGTATTTCCCTCAAGTTCCTTTGAATTAAGCTGGTTTCATATTATTTAATTCACTCATCCATCCATTCATTCAGTAATCTTAACCAACTCACAACATTGCACACAGAAGTTTAAAAGGGCACTTAAAATTAGGTTGAGAAAAAAACACCCATACACAAACTATCAAATCAAAACTGTATGTGAACAATATGATTTAAAGTTGCTTGTGGAGGATTTAAAGTTGCTTCTTGGTGGTGCAAGAGGTTAAGGCTCAGCACTATGAAGCATCCACAGCCACTGCAGCATGAATTCGAAACACATGGCACAGAGGACTTCTTCTGCCTTGCCCACTGCTTCCCTCAGCAGTGTATTTCAGTAGATCCACCTGTTCTGCTCCCCACTCTGTCTCTGGTGACTCCTCTCATACCCCCACTCCCTGCACCTTTGGCCTGTATTCCAGTTCCATATGCGTAAATAAATAAATCTTTAAAAAATAAATAAATAAAGTTGCATGTGGAAATATATAGGAAAAATGGAGGAACTGGCAAAAGAGAAATGCTCAGGGGCCTCCCTGGTGGCCTAGGGGTTACGTCTCATCTCTATCACAGTATGTCCTGAGTATGATCCCCAGCCAGAATGCTAACTCATATATAGCGCAGCAGACCTCTCCTGCCTTGCCTGCTGCTCCCCTTAGCAGTGTATTTCAGTAAATCCACCTGTTGTGCTCCTCACCCTATCTCTGGTAAATACTTTCCCCACCCCCCACCTCTGGCCTACACACCAGTTTTTCTACACACACACACACACACACACACACACACACACAAAGTTAAATGCTCAGTAAGTGAATGAGTGTGAGTGAATGAATGTGAAGTTAGAGTAGGCTAATCAGGACAAATTTCTTGGAGCGAGCCAAGTACTGAACAGGAACTGAGCTGGAGCTAAACTCAGGCTAATGGAGCAAATGACATTAGCAAAGACCCAGAGGCAAAAAGGGGAAAAACACAGGATGTGGAGTTTCAACAGATTGGGTTCGTTGGAACAAAAGCGTTAGTTGGTGGGTAAGAAGGAAGAGTGTGAGGTTTGATAAAGTATGGTATATTCTGATACCAGCTAAACTGTCATAACAAATTAAAACATTTTGTAACACTCTAAATATAACAGTTTTGTTCTTAGAACTTTGACTTCCTTTCTTGAAATGTATTGATAACAAAATGTTAATTCTACAAGACCAAGTTATTTAAATATGTAATCTTTTGAAAATAAGTTACAGGGAAACACCATGCACCTGATAAAGCAAAATAAAATAGTATAGCAATGCCAGAGATGGAAAAACTATTTCTCCTGACTTAATTCCTCTTTTACCAGATCAGATGTCAAGGATCCAGATAGGGTAGTGACCTAATAAGGGTTAGGCTGCTGCCTCATTTGCTCTCAGTTGTGTAATCTTTATGTCTACAGTTCTACTTTGAAATGTGTGCTTGTTTGAAGATCAATATGAAAAATGTGAAACGGGAGGAGGGAGGGGAGGGCAAAGACAGGGATGAGGGCAGAAGGAGCACAAGGGTCTGAGGTAATGGTGCACGGGTGGAATGGTGGTGGGAACTCCCTGGGGGCTACAAATGATGTCAAATACAATTAAACAAATCTAATAAAAAATAAAAATAAAAAATGGACATATTATACACCTTGAAAAAAAATGTGAAACATAAAATTAGAAAAAGAAAGGATGATAATGCCATACAATATACATAAGATGTTAAAAAATAAAGGTGGGAAGTTTAAACCTGTGTTAAGGCTTTAACTGGGAGAAATGAGAGGAGAGGCCAAAAGATATTCCAGTTCAAAAATTATCAGTTTGTTTCCTAGTGACTGCCTAAATTAAGATTAATAAAACAAACAAACAAACACACAAAAACCCACAGATTAAATATGAACCTGGGGCCCCCCTGCTGGCGCAGTGGGTTAAGCAACGCACTAGGAAGCAAACCGCAGCCATGAGTTTGATTTCTGCTGCTGGCCAGGGAGGTGACCCATATGGCGCAGCAGACCTCTCCTGCATCGCCTGCTGCTCCCCTCAGCAGCGTGTTTCAGTTGGTCTGCCTGTTCTGCTCCCCACTCCGGCTCTGGTGAACACCCCTCTCACCGCCCATGACTCTGACCTGTACCCCAGCTCTTGTATGCATAAATAAATAAATCTTTAAATAAATAAATAAATACGAACCTGAGCATCAGATCTCAGGGTTAAGTTTAGAAGTTGTTCAGTTGTTTAGATGGAAACTTGAGCATTAAAATACACTTGAACTAAAAAGCAATTCTTTACAAGGTAATTTGCAAGAGAAAAAAGTTCTGGAAATTGGTTGCACAATCATGGGACTGTATTCAACACTAGTGAACAGTACACTTAAAAATGGTTGTATTGGTAAATTTAATTTTTTTAAAAAAGAATAACAAATAAGTGCCCATAATTTTTAAAAAAGGATTTCTTTTTATTAATTTAAAGGTTTGCTCAATCTACTTGGGAGTGTGGCTGCTTGGAATGTTTTAGGAACACAGCTTCACTCAGGTCACCTCAAGTGGCGGGAAGTCTATCTATTTTAAGAATACACATGACAGTAAAGGAGATAAGAATATCATGGGAACCTAAGAATAGTACAATGATTGGGCTTCAGTTGGGAATTAGGTTGATCATGGAACTGGACAAATTCATGCACACCTAGAGACAGGGTTAGCTTGTCACTCCAGGCTATAGCCTGAAAGTAGTGCTTCCTGACCGCAGTGTCTAGGATGACCAGCCAGCTACCTCATGGACTTACAGCTTCTGCTTACTCATAATCCCAGCTTACTCATGGTCTTTTTAATGACCAACTTCCAGATTCTCACTCTCCCCATCATTAACAGACTAATTACCTCTGTACATCCCAGTTCACATCTTTGAAAGAAAAAAAAAACTGGGACTGATATAGCACAATTTTCAACTTGGGTGTGCATCTGAAACACCGGGAGAGCTTGTTAACCACAAACTATTGGGCCTGATTTAGTAGTGGAGGTAGGACCTGAGAATCTGCCTTTGTAACAAAATCCCAGATATCGCTGACTACCACTTGAGAACCACTAGCCTGGGTAATCATCCTTTCATCTGTTTGGATGAAAGAGCAGATGTCCAAATACTATACTTTTGACTAAGTCTCAGGCTCATAATTGGAGATTAAAAAAAAAATCCTGTTTCCTTATTTAGACAGTCAAATCTTACTGCTTTTTAAAAGTACAAAGAGTCCTCCCTGATGGTGCAATGGGTTGAGTGCCGCCCTGTGGGGCTTCCTCAGCCACTACAGGGCAAGTTGGCCAGGGAGTCCTGGCCAGGGAGGGGACCCACACGGTGCAGCAGACCTCTCCTGCCTCACCTGCTGCTCCCCTCAGCAGTGTGTTTCAGTCTGCCTGTTCTGCTCCCCACTCTGTCTCTGGTGAATCCTCTCACTGGCCTCTGGGCTGTGCCCAGCTCTTGTATGTATAAGTAAGTAAAATCTTTAAAAAAATAAATAAATAAAAGTATAAAAGTAGAATGTTTCCTACCTCTCCCTTTATTTTCTTCATTCACTACCTTAACCCAGGATCTATCTCCCCATACTTGAATATCTACAGATGCTTCCTGTTCCAAGCCAACACACACACTGCTGCCGGAGTCCTGTTCTTACTGGTAGCCCCTAATGGCTGGTTCATTCATTGCCTTTGCCAATGACTTTAAGCTTTGCTATACATTAAAACTTTCTGCTTCTAAGTCATAATAAACATTTGCTTTTTCATATTGATATTTCCTTTATACCATGACCTCTTACTCTTTCCCTTAAGTAAAGCAGGACCTGGTTTCAGGGGGGGGAAACTACACCTTTTTATAAAACCTAACCTGAAGTTGCGACCACAGCCTCTCTGCCCTCCAGTGCCTATGTAAGTGGTTTCTCTTCACTCACCATCTCCTTCCGCAAAGCAGCAGAGGCAGCTTTGCTCCCAAGACTGCCTTACGGAGGCCTCACTTCAGGAAGCCTGTCCCTCTTAGGGGCAGTTCCTTCTGTCCATTTGTGTCTATGCAAGTTTCCTTTATTCTCTCTCTTTTTATATAAACCTGCCTTTTTGAATATAAAAAAAATACAGATGCAGTTAAACTAAATGTTTAACCTATAAACCTTAAATTCTGTGACTTCATTTCAACAACTACACACTAGCTCCACCTAACTGTACTCCAGGAACTGCAACTCAGTGTCCAAAATCAGCCTCAACATTTATCGACTCCTTCTAGTTCCTCCTCAGATATGTCTTTTTTTTTTTTTTCTTCAAATCTCCCCCATTTAATTTGTCGACCAGGCTCGTAATTGGAGTAGTTTAGATTTCCCTTCTCTGTCTGGTGCTCTTTTCTCTTTCCCTCATCCAACTCCATCTAATTTAGATTCCAGTTTCCACACACTGGAGGAATTGATGAAACCGGGAATTTCTACAACTACGAATGTCATCATCAGATTCCACGCTGGCATTCACTTTTGACTTAAACCACTATTTCTCAAAATTTTCCACAAAAGTATTTCTCACACAGCAGAGAAAATACAAAGCGGTGGGAGAAGGGTATCCTCAGGGAACACAGTACTAAGCAGTTTTAATATCTTTATTATACATACTTTGGAGAAACTTCGAGGTATGCCCCTGTATCTTTAAAGGTATGCAAATTTTGCATACATACCTCCCTACCTCCCATTTTTGTCCTAACATTGAAAGAACTCTTTTATTTACTTGTCAGTGAGCCAAATTGATGCTTTGGGAAATTTTCTATGTTTATTTAATCAGTGGCCTGTGCTAGGTTTGAGAGCGGCCCACTGAGACTCCACCCTCAGTCTTTGCCCTCAATCTTACTTCACCTCTGGCTAAAAGTTACTCCAACAGTACTGCACTGTTACAAACTAAGTAAGGACTGCTTTCTTTTGAGTTCAAAATTCAAAAACGATCATTCCAATCTTTCTTCTAAATTACTGTTGGTGAACTGAGTTACTTGAGTATGTTCTCAGTATTGAGTTGAATCTGATTGTTGGCAATTTGTTTACTTTCGTAGTTATCTAGCACAGTGTTTTTCAAAGTGTGTTCCCCCAAACAGAAGCCTTAGCATTACCAGGGCCTTGTTAAAAATGCATTTTTTTTTTTTCCTGTTGTATGCTAGGCCAGCTGAAACAGAAACTATGGGCATAGTGTTGAATAACCTGTGTTCTGAGGAGCCTGCGGGTGATTCTGAACTTTGAGAACTAACATTTGGTTTCCAGATCTAAACAAAGCAAGACACGGATTTTAAAAAGAGAGACAATGGAATATAAACTATTATTTAAATCTAACATGTCCCTTTTAAGACAAAATGCTAATAATCAGTAATTCTTTTTCTAGAATTCTGCTACTCAATGTATTTTTCGTATAGGCTCTGATTAATATAAAAAAAATGTGTTGCAAAGGGAGAACAGATTAATTTTAAATTCATTTGTCTCCTCCTAGTGGCAGGCCTTTGAATAAGGAGCACAACACCTCCATTTATATTTCTCAGCAAACGTATTTCTAAAATTTTAAAATAACATTCTTCTTATTTATTACAATTAAAGCCAATTTTCTCTCCTCACCAAATTACAGCATAGATTTTTCTCACATAGCGCCAACTGCAGAAAAATTTATATGGGTCTTTTTGTTTATATATTGGATTTCATGAAAATTTTGTAAAATTGGTACATCAAAAGACATTATTCACATAGTGAAAAGACAAGCCATAAATGGGAAAAATATTTACAAATACTATATCTAATAAAGGGTTAATATTCAGAATATTATATGACTGTTTTTAATCTGATTTGGAAGATTTCCCACATTTTGTTACCCTCAACTTCTTAGAAGGAGGACCTCATTACTTAGAACACTTTGAAGTGAATTCTATTCCTTTATAGAATTTCAACACCTGGTGTTTATCCTCATTCCCAATCCTTTTTTTGCAATACCCTAAGAACCACACAAGAGCGCCATGGTATTGGGTAGCCACTGTCACCAAATCTCTTTTCAGTGAGCACTTTGAGTCCTCAGGCTCCCATGCTATATTGACCTAGGGTGTGAACAAATACCTTTGACTCTTAAAACCAACAAAGCAAGGTTTGAGATTTGTTTTTTTTTTTAAAGATTTTATTTATATGACAGGATAATTTATGCAAATAAATATGGAAATGATAATGTCTTATGTTTTCCCCTTTATTCCTGTTTTCCTTTATTCCATTTGTATTCCTTTGTCTGGAATGTTAAAACTGAAGTTACTTGAAAGCTATACCTTTTCGGCTACTGTTAGAGCGTGAGCTCATTCAAGAAATGATGCTAGATGTCTGAGAGGTAAATGAAGGGAAGTGCCTTTATCTAAAACTGGAGGAGAGACAGGAGATTTCCTTAGGTTGGGAAAGTGTGTAAATTGTAAGGGGTGGGAGCCTCCCTGGTGGTGCAAGAGATTAAGCACCACACTATGAAGCATCCTTAGCCACTGCAGCACAAGTTTGATCCCCAGCCAGGGAGGGGACCCATATGGCGCAGCAGACCTCTCCTGTCTTGCCTGCTGCCCTCTTCAGCAGTGTATTTCAGTCAGTCTGCCTGTTCTGCTCCCCACTATGTCTCTGGTGAAGCGTCTCATCCCCTGCACCTCTGGCCTGTCCCCCAGTTCTTGTATGCATAAATAAATAAATGCGTTGTGGTTTTTTTTTAATTTTAAGGGGTGAAAATTTGTGTGTTCTCATTGCTGTAGCAGTGCCCCGAAGCCATGTCCACCCATAAGCATGGTCTGTTGAGAAGGGGTAAACTACTAAACATCAAGGTTCCCAAACACAGTAGTGATTCCAAGACTCTACAGAAACTGAATCCCTGTAGTTCAAGAATCTCAGCATTAACCAGTGCGGACTGATGACTGGATGTCTATGTATGGTCTGGAGCTGTCAAAGTTAGGAAACTGACAGCAGTTAAAATTTCCAGCCATCCTGATGTGATGTAACTCTATCAAGTTAACTCTGATTTAAAGAAAATGAAGAAACATGGCTTTTTTTCTACATTTACTTTTGTGGTTGCAATTCACATTTAGGAATTAGAGCAAGGAACAAACCAAAAAGAGAGAATATGGCAATGGACAAGTTCATAGACCAAGAGATACCCATTCGAACATCACTCAAGTCTTGTCATAGCATGATTTGGTTGACCCAGTTTTATTCGGTGTCTGGCTCCTCAGTTCTTTGTCTCCTCTGCAGCTCTGTTAGGATTGGATATACTATGTTATTCCTCTACCCTTAAATAGAAGTTCTGGTAAAGTTCCCTTGCTTTCCCAGAAAAAGATAGCAGAGTAGAGTGGAATAAGCCTGACAAGCAAGTTTCCTAATTCTCCAAGTCTCAGTTCCTACCGTGTAAAATGGAAGTTAGAGGGCCCTCCCTGGTGGTGCAGTGGGTTGAGCAACACACTATGAAGCAAACCACAGCCACTGCAGCACGAGTTCGATCCCTGCTGCCGCTGGAGAGGTGACCCACATGGCGCAGGCAGACCTCTCCTGCCTGGCCCGCTGCTCCCCTCAGCAGTATGTTTCAGTCAGTCTGCCTGTTCTGCCCCCTGCTCTGTCTGGTGGATTCTCTCACCTCCCCGCACTTCTGGCCTGTACCCCAGCGCTTGTATGTATAAATAAATAAATAAATAAATAAAATGGAAGTTAGGCTAATAAGAACTGATATTGAAGTTGTATTCACTGGTAATACCATACCAGTGTTTAAATTATTGGAACGCTTCCACAGCTTGGGTAAAAAGGAACTGCCCCAAAGCCCAGGCCCTCTCCAGACCACCCCATAATCCAGCTTTCCTGCTCCAGCATGGCTGAGTGCCTGTGCCCTACTAGCTGTAAATATTTTGAACATAACTCTTGATATAACCTTTTGAGACTGTCATTAGTCTTAAGTGGGTTCAGTGATAACAAGCTAATGACACTTGATCCCTGCCAACTTCCCTCTTCCTCCCTTTCCTCCATACATGGGTCCTTAAGCCATCTTTTTGGATCTAGGGCCAAGTTACACTTCTGTGTAGCTGCCATGGTATCTGACCCTCATGTGGCCTTCAAAAATTTTTCCTTAATCGCCTCAAGCAATTTTCTTTTCCTGTTCACTTTAAAACTTGTTGTTTTGGTTTTTTTAAAAAATAGTTTTAAGATATAATTCACAGATTTAAAAATTCACCCTTTAAAAATATATAAGTAAAAAAGACACAGTATACAATTCAGTGGTCTTTAGTATATTCATAGAACTGGGTAACCAACACCAAATTCCAAACATTTTATAACACCAAAAAGAAACCTCATATCCAATAGCAGTAATTCCCTATTCTCCTCCCACCAGGTCTTGTTAACCATTAGTTTACTTTCTCTCTATATAGGTTTACTTATTCTGGACAATTATAGAATATGACTCAATATATGGTCTTCTGTGCCTGTCTTCTTAGCATAATTCCTTCAAGTTCACCCATAAAGCAGCATGTATCTATGCTTCATTCTTTCTTTTTTTCTTTCTGATGAATAAGAGTTCTTATATAGACACAAGTTTCTTCATTGCTTTTATTTTTAAGCAAAACAGTTTAGTCTTTTTAAGATGGGTCTGGGTATCATTGGTTTTATTGTTTTTATTTTTTTAAGACTTATAATTCATTGAAAGTAGTAGGTATTAAGAATGGGCAGTTTAGGTATTAAGGTAGGCAGTACAATTACAAATAAGGAAATTTCCCATCATCACATAGAGTCTTCTCCCTTCAAAGTTTAGGCAAATGGGTCATTTTGCTTGATAAGCTTCTATCTTTGGCCTTAGAGATGTTTCAACCTTTAAACTAATTTTAGAAAAGCCTAAGTTTTAGGAGCTCCCTGGTTGCGCAGCTGGTTGAGCGCCGCACTGTGAAGCATTCACTGCACAGCAGCGCCTGTTCCATCCAGGCCAGGGAAGAGACCCGCATGGCACAGCAGACCTCTCCTGCCTCCTCCACTGCTCCCCTCAGCAGTGTTTTCAGTAGATCTGCCTGTTCTGCTGAATCCTCTCACCTCCCGCAACTCCAGCCTGTACCCCAACTCTTGTGCATAAATAAATCAATCTTAAAAAAAGCCTAAGTTTCAGGCCATGGAACCTACATAGGGGACGATTTTCAAAACTGTGTGCTATGTTAGAGTGTTATAATTGGCAACTCACTGCCTTCCTGTGTTTATGCAGGCATTTCTTCTTCATTTTTCTCTTTTCCTTAATAAACTCGCAAAACTCTTATAATTAGTTTACAGATTTGGTATACACATAGGTTTTTATAAGTGTACAGACTACCTCTGAAAGGATACACAAAAAAATGCTAAAAATGGTTGCCTATAGGAAAGAGAAATAGGGTGCAAGCATGGAAGGCTTATTGTTCAGTCTAAACCCTTTTGTGAATCATTCAAAATAAATAAAATTATATAATCACTTCATAAATACTAAACAAAAGTAAACTTGACTAGAAGAATGAGGTTTGTTTATTTGAAAGGGATATCTGAAGTACTACACAAACCTTGCAAAACACATTTATTTTCATCCTTCAAGCATTTACTTCTGCTGTTCCCTCAGCTTAGATTGCCCTTACCTTCTTTATCCTCCCTTTGTCCTAATAAAATCTGATCATTTATGGAAGTTCTCAATTTACAAGCATTTTAATAGTTTATCTGCACTATTATATATTGTCCTTCCTTCCTTCCTTGCTTGCCTGCTTCCTTCCTCCCTCCCTCCCTTCCTTCCTTCCTTCCTTCCTTGCCTGCTTCCTTCCTTCCTTCCTTCCTTCCTTCCTTCCTTCCTTCCTTCCTTCCTTCCTTCCTTCCTTCCTTCCTTCCTTCCTTCCTTCCTTGTTTATTTTTTCGCAAATCACAATAGGATTTCTCTCCTCAGGTGTAGTCAGCATAGTTTTCCCACCACCAAAGCAACACAGTACTCAACCACAAAACAAAAGCTCTTCAATGCAATTGGTGAAATTTAAAAGAAAGCTAGTTTTGAGTTGCATGTAAGGAATGAAGACAAATGCTTGTATAATAATTTTTTTAAAAGATTTATTTATTTGTGCACACAAGGACTATTTTTATTCTTGTTTAATAAGAAAAGTGAGTTGAGAAAGTGAGACAACTTGTCTCAGATCATAGATGCTACATTTCAGAGCTAGAATTCAAATCCACAACTTTTAACAGGATGAGTACTCTAATTTTTTTTAAGCTATGAAAACTTACTAATTCAATTGGCAAGTGGGTAAAGACATTTATGAAATGTGTCATATCAATATTACACAATAATTACTATGCAATTAATGAAAATTATACTGTAGATCTGTATTTGTCATGGGAAGTCTTAAAACACATTTATCAGTGATACTGCTTGTGGGAAAAGCAAGTTCAAAACATGTTTAATTTAAAGACATTTTTGTAAAAAATAGGTGTGTTTGCATATGCAGAAATAGGAGAAATATACATGAAAGTGTAATACTAATCATAGATTACATGCACATTAGATGCTTAATATGTGCCAAATATTGGGCCAAATCGTGTGTGTGTATGTCTGTGTTATTTTACTAGGATTTCAAATCCATGTTTCAAAACTTGTTTTGGACTTGTGATTTGAACTTGTTTTGGATGACTTGTTTGGATGAAATCGTTTAAAAGTTGGGTTTTAGGATTTTCTTATGTTACGAACATATATGGGATAATGTCAACAGAACTGTTGTGCTGAGTGCTTATCAGTAAGAACCTACAGAAGAATCTTATATCACTGACACCAGAGTATCAGTGGGGCCCATCAGTCATGGATTTTAAACTTTAAATAGTAAAAGTTTGTGAGGATTTTTGCCCTGCGGGCAAGACTACTCTGCTGATTTCATTGCTTTCCAAAGCTCTTGGGGACACTATCCCTTTTAAGGCAAGGCTTCTCTTTGCCAGCAGTGTTGAAAACCAAGCAGCAGCCAGCCCCAAGGAGATTTTTTTTTTTAAAAAAAGATTTTAATTATGCATACAAGAGCTGGGATATAGGCTAGCATGCAGAGGATGAGAGGGTTCACCAGAGACAGACAGAGTGGGGAGCAGAACAGGCAGATGAACTGAAATCCACTGCTGAGGGGAGCAGCTGGCGAGGCAGGAGAGGTCTGTTGTGCCATGAAGTTCCCCTCCCTGGCCTGGATCGAACTCATGCTGCAGTGGCTGCTGAAGCCCCACACTTTGGCACTCAACAGCTTCCACCACCAGGTAGGACTTCCCACACCTCCTCCCCCCGCCCCCAGGAAGAGTTTCTTGACTGCAATACCAGTATGATCCTTCCATTAGCCTTCCTTCTGCTAGCATCATGTCCTAATGAGTCCTACCAGAAGTTAGAGATAATTAGGCAGCTTCAGGCACAGTGCAGGCAGGGACTTCAAGAAGGCTCCAGAGATAAGGGCAACAAATTCCAAAGGGGACTAAGGACTAGGGGCTACAGGAGGGAACAAGGATAATAAAGAAAAGTATGCTAAGATAAGGTCTAAAGCCACTGGTAGAACTTTAGAATAATTAGGGAAGGAAGATATATATTCCCTGAGGCAAGTGTCTACTTCTCCCTTGCCCCTGCTGGCCTGGTTCTACCTGCCTGGGAGTCCCACTTTATTTCTGTTCCTTTTCTCCTTAATACATTTTTTCTCTAAACAAACCTGCCTCTTCTTGTTTGCTTGCCCGAGTGTTCCTGAAGTTCCTGCTGAAGCTTTGTGAGACACCAGTCCATGGTGGTCTAGTGGCTGGACTCAGCACTTCCACTGCAGTATGGTATCCACTCCTGGCTGGCAGACTAGGCCTGAAAATCTAAAATTATGGTATTACTAGCAACAAGATTTACTCTTTGCACTATGGCTACATGTCAGCTCTTGGTTATTCTAACCCCAGTTTCCCAAGAACCAACTTACACCAAAACTAAATTCGAACATTATTTCTCTTATCTCTTCCTATGCTTGGAACTCTAGTAGCACCTATCATCTCTTTGGGGTATGTTATATCTGTATTGGCTTATTAAGAGACATCCTGTACACGCATACCTTGGAGATGTTGCATGTTTCCTTGCAGACCACCAAAATAACGCAAACATCATAATAGAGGGTCATAGGAACTTTTTTTGTTACAGTGTATATAAAAGTTATGTTGACACTATATTGTCTCTAAACTATGCAATAGCATTGTATCTTTAAAGTATGATTTACATACCTTAATTTAAAAATATTTTATTGCTAAAAAGAAAAATGAAGTAAGGACATGCTGCTGGAAAAAACAGATTTGCTCAACACAGGCTTGCCATATTGTTACATTTCAGTAACACACACACTCAGTATCTAGGAGACAGGCTTGCGAGCACGCAGGTGGACAGACACAGACCGACACACACACACACACAGTTATGTCTGTATGCTATTGGAGTGTGTGATTATAATAAATTATATATTTCAAAGTGAACACGTTAAATAAACAATTGCAAAGACAATCTCAGTTTTGCTGCACAAAACAGATCATTTAAACTTCACAATAACCAATTTCCAGAAGGTCTTGCTGTTAATAAGACAGCACAATCAGACAAGCATCAGACCCCAAAGTTCATGTTCTTTGGAGCTGGACCATGCTGGACTTCAAATGAAAAAAATCATTTATTTTATAACCAGAAATACCCATCTACTTTAAGAAAAATCTGTTCACAACTTCACTTCCTTGGTCTCCCATAACAACTTGTATCTCTGATGGCACCTAGGGCAATCTGATGATCCTATAGTTGATTGAGTCCCTTTATCATAAGTCCCTTTATGTCCTGTATTCTAGGCTCCAGCAGGTCTAAAACCCAAGACCACTTGCTAGTGCACATTTTTGTTGTTTGTTTAGCACAGTGGGCACTAAACTGAAATGAGTCCTTAATTTGGTTGTGGGTGGGGTTAAGACTAAGTATCAGAGATCACAGGTTATTATTATTTTTTTAATATGAACGCTTCACGAATTTGTGTGTCATCCTTGCGCAGGGGCCATGTTAATCTTCTCTGTAACGCTCTAACTTTATTTATTTAAATACTGTTCCCAAATTTATTCATTTTATATATGCATACAAGAGCTTGGGTACAGGCCAGAGGCGCCGGGAGGTGAGAGAGTCACCAGAGTCAGAGTGGGGTGCAAAACAGGAAGATCGACTGAAATATACTGCTGAGGGGAGCAGCGGGCAGGTGAGACAGGAGCGGTCTGCTGCGCCATGTGGGTCTCCTCCCTGGCCGGGGAGCGAGCTCTCGCTGCTGTGCCGCGGATGCGTCACAGTGCAGCGTTCAACCCGATGCGCCATCAGGAAGGTCCTTGTTTCAACTTTGGTGTATGTGCTGCCGAAGCTAACACTGCTAAGAATTTCTTCCAAGAAATGTCCAGATGGGGGTACAGGTCTCTCCAGTTCCTTCCAGTGGTTTCCTTGCTCACTCTGCACCGTTGTGCCCTCTCTCTCGCCAGTGCTTTCCTCCCACTGGGGCTGGAGTCTGAGGAATCCCTACGTCGCCCATCTCCCGCCGACCCCGGGACCTCCTAGCGACTGTAAGGAAGAACAAGAAATAGCATGGGGTGGACCTCCACGTGGGCACGGGGGCGGCCATCTCGCAACCTGGCAGGGGTAGTGCGCGAGGCTCAGAAAGCCGCAGCAAGTCAGATCCGCCGCGCCGCTGCCCACACTTAAGATGGCGGACGCAGCTGGGCGTGGCTTGTGTCCCGGCCTCGCGAGGGGATGCACAGATCATGGCGGCGGCTTCGGAGCGAAGTCGGGAGGACGACCAAGGGGAGGAAGAGGAGGCAGTGAGTGCTAAGCCAAAAGCTGGTGCGGTGGTGGCGTTGATGGCCGTGCCGGCTGTGTGTGGGGAAAAGAATCCGGCATGCGGTAGGAGGGCAGGAAGGAGGCCGCGGACGCCTCAGGCGATTCGGGCGCGCGGAGCCGGGGTAGCTGTAGCCTCAGCCTTCTTTGCCTGACCGTAGCCAGAATGGGAAGTAGAGGAAGTTACCGTTGGTAATGTCACTAGCTTCTTCCTCTTAAAAGCAGGGCCCAGTTTCCACAAAGGTGGGTTCCATGCAATGGGGATTTTTCACTTTAATTGCCTTCTGTTATAACTCCTTTCTTTTTCCAGGAGCAATTGGTTCTAGTGGAATTGTCAGGAATTATTGATTCAGATTTTCTATCAAAATGTGAAAATAAATGCAAAATTTTGGTGAGTCTTATAGAATTATTGGAAGATTGTTGCAGTTTGTCTTTAATACAGGAATGAACGGGGAAATAGCTACTCCCAAAGATTGGTATCTTCTCTATTACAAAGCAGTGAACTCTAAGGCTCTTCATAGACAGGAGGACTGTGGGAGCCCATGGAGAAAATGTCTAACTCTGCTTGAGTATCAGAGTGACTAACTGGAGAGAAATTTAGATTTGCAGGAGGTATTATTTTGTTTGTTTTTTTAAAGATTTATTTATTTATGCATACAAGCACTGGTTACAGGCCAGAGATGTGGAGGGTGAGAGGATTCACCACAGACAGAGCCGGGAGCAGAACAGGCAGATCAAGGGAAGTACACTGCTGAGGGTAGCAGTGGGCACAGCAGGAGAGGTCTGCTGTGCCCTGTGGATCCCCTCCCTGGCCAGTGGCAGGGATCAAACTCGTGCTGCCGCAGTGGCTGAGGTTTGCTTCACAGTGCGTTGCTTAACCCACTGTGCCACCAGGGAAGCCCAGGAGGTGTTATTTTGATATGGATCATTTTGGCATATTTTGAAAGAAAAAGAAATACACTGAAAAGGGGGAGTGGAGGTGAAACACATACAAAACCCAAAAATCCTATGTGCAGACTGAGATTAAACTGTGGAGAAGGGAGGGACGATAATTAGTAACTCCAGAACCCTCACACTCTGCTTTTGATTTTAACTATGGTATCATGAGTTACCACCCGATTTATCACTTTACTTTAAACTGTTAGAGCTGTTGTTCAGAATGCTCAGTTTTTAATCTTTAAAAGAAGAGAATGTTAATTGCAATAAATAGGCCTTGGTAGTGGGGTAAGGATTAAGCAGTTTTAGCTTACCTTGTAATTGCTAGAAACCACTTTAGAGGTTCCCCAGTTTTGGAGAGTAAACCCCTTGGTATCAAGGTTACATCATGAAGACTTTTTCTAATGAATTTTTTAATGATCCTTCATTCTATTGTAGGGTATTGACACTGAGAGGCCTATTCTGCAAGTAGACAGCTATGTCTTTGCTGGAGAGTATGAAGGTAGGATTTCAGATAGATGAAAATCCTTTTAAAATATGATTTTCAGAGAAAGTAGCTCAGTGTTTCTCAACAGGTTGCCTTCACATTTTCTTGCAGACACTCTTGGGACCTGTGTTATATTTGAAGAAAATGTTGAACATGGTGAGTGATTGCTATACTGATCCAATTCTTTTTATTTGGAAATATTTCAGACATATCTGATGTACTCACTGTCTAGGTTTAGCAAATCCTATCATTTTGTCAGATATCTAAAAAACATTGTAGATACATTTGACGTTCTTTGTATATCCCACTCCAAACTTAACTCTCTTCTTTCTACCTTCAGAGGTAATCACTCTCCTGAATTCAGTGATTTTTTTCCCCTGTACCTGATTTTATATTACATATGTATGTTTCCACAAACAGTAACATTTTTGGTATATTTTCAGACTCGTTTTTAGAAATATTTTGAAATTTGTACATGTTGATATAATCCTAGCTTATTTTCCCTGTTACTCAGTGTTTCAGCTGTGACTATACCACTTTTTATTCTCCATTTAATGGACAAGTTGATTGCTTTCACATTTAACAATAATTATTACTAACTACTGATTTTTACTGAGTGCCTTATATATGCCAGGCACTGCTCTAAATGTTACATGTACTAACTTAATATCCTCACCACAACCCTTTTAGATAGACACCATTATTATTTTATTTGAAGAAACTGAAGCACAGAGAGGTGAATAGTAGTAACACTCTCAAGGTCATACATTAGGTAAGTGGCAGAGCAAGGATTTGAACTTTTGGTTGTAGCTCCAGAACCCATATTCTTAATTATGCTTATTAACTCACTATACTACAAAAATGCTGTCATGAATATTTTTATGTGTCTCTTACATATATGTAAAAAAGTCTCTAAGGTATACACTTAGAATTGGAATTGCTAGATTGTGAGTGTATGTGTCTTCAGCTTTACTACTAGGTTCAGCCATACGATTTACCAGTTTTGGCCAAATAGCCACATTTTCATGTAGTTCAACTTAGTAGGTATCTCTGTTGTTTTCTAAAGTGTGGTATTGGTTACAGTTAAAGTACCAGTGTCTGGAAGTCTACAGTGTGCTTCACATCCTTAGCTCAGATACTCATTTTCTCTCTTGCTATGCCTATGTTTTCTATAATGCTGTGTCCCAGGCAGCAAGTTTGTAGTTATCTCTGCAACCTTCTTTCATGATTGGAAATGTGCCCACTCTTGGCTTCAAGCACTAAGTCTGACTTTGGGCATTCATTTTGAGTGGTAGAATTTTAGACCTCATTGCCCTATAAAGGCCAGATTTTTGGCTCTAGTTTTCTATTTCAGTGCTAGAGCCTATAGGTCCATAGTTTTAATCTCACTCAAAGCTTTGTATTTCTGTCCCCTGGAAATGTTTGTTTTTTTTTTTTTTTTGAGTCTGGTTGTGTCTTCAGTTGTTAAGATTATTATTTGTCTTTCTTTGTGCTTGGAGCAAGAGTGATGAGGTCAGTCTTGAATTTACACTGAAAGAAAGTAGCTTAATTTAACTCTCTAAACTAGAATTATTGAGATTTAACATGATTAATTCATGAAGTTATGCAATATAATAATTGAGTTCTTTTTATGTTCTAGTGGATGCAGAAGGCAATAATAAAACAGTGCTAAAATATAAATGTCATACAATGAAGAAGCTCAGCATGACAAGAACTCTACTGACAGAAAAGAAGGAAGGAGAAGAAAACATAGGTTAGTTCACTTAAATTCTCAAAAAAAAAGGTGATTTAATATTAGTATTGACTAATATTTGTCCTGCTGCCAGAGCATTCCTGTACTTTGCAATAATAATTTTTAAAAAAAAAGAGTTATTTATTTATGCATATAAGAGCTGGGATATAGGCCAGGATGTGAGGATGAGAGGGTTCACCAGAGACAGACAGAGTGGGGAGTAGAACAGAGGGATCTACTGAAATATACTGCTGAGGGGAGCATTGAACGAGACTGGAGAGGTCAGCGCCTTGTAGGTTAATTCCCTGGCTGGGGAGTGAACTTACGCCTTAGCTTGATAGTGCTGAGACTTTAACCTCTGTGCCACCAGGGAGGCCCCATTCTTCCTATTATTTTTAAAGTGTCAAAGAAAGGGAAAGCAGTGTACTCAGTAGATCTATCTACCTCTTCTGTTCCTCACTCTGTCTCTGCTGAATCCTCTCACCAATCCAGACATAGGGCCTACAGCCTAGTTCTTGGATGCATAAATAAATACAGATAAATCTTTAAAAAGATAAAGCATTATTTAAAAAAAATAATAGGAAGGAGATACTTAAAAGTTCTAGAATGAACTTGAAAGATTCATGAAGTCACACAAACTTATATCATTAAAATATTGTTAAAGTAAATTATAGAATTTACTATGTAGTCTTTAATAATAACGAAAGCACTTTGTTTAATCAGTAAGTATTCAAACCTGTATCAGTTATCTATTACTGCATAAAAAGTTAAACCCCTAAACTTGATGGCTTAAGGTCCTCCCCCTCTCCCCCCTCCCCCCAAAAAAAACAAACAAACAAACAAACCAATCTCTTCCCAGTTTCTGTGAATCAGAAATTTGGGAGCAACATGGTCTTGCTCAGAATCTCATGAGGTTGCATGTCAATATGTTGGGTACAGTCATACAATCATTTGAAGTTTTGAGTGAAGCTGGGAGATCTAATTGTAAGATGACTTATTCATGTGACTGGAAAGTTTGTGCTGGCTGTTAACAGGACTTATTCCCTTGCCTTCTCATAGTACCAGGTAAGTGCTTTCCTGATATGGAAAATGGTTTCTTCCAAATCAAGTGATCCCTGAGAATAAAGTAGAAACACAGAGCCTTTTGTGAAGTAGCTTTAGAATTTTCATTCTGTCATTTCTGCAATGTCCAGTTCAGAAATGAGACAACATGGGGGCATGGCCACCAAGAAGGTGAGAATCATTGTGGGAACCATTTTAGAAGCTGACTACCAAGCATGGCAGTGTGTTGAAGGCAAAACACAATAGATAGGAAATGTGGTCCTTACTTTCTAGGAATTTGCTCTCTAAATTAAATTGAAACAAACAAGGATGGGTGTGACTCAATACCCGTTTTGTTCAACTTATTTTAATTATTTTATATGCTAAGTATTATGTTAATAATAATAAAGGATGACCTCAAGGTTTTGAACCAGGGTAACTGGGAAACAATGAATGCTATTGCAGGAAAATAATATTAAAGTAAGTAGTTGAAGCAGCCCTGGAGGGGAAAAGGACTAAGCAATTTTTGATAGAGACTAAGAATAATAGGAGACACCATGGGATCAGCAATGAAGATGTTTAGACAAATAGCTGCATAAGAGTTGAACAAGAGCATATGGATATGTGAACAGGATGGAAGGATATGTTGGGGTATTTTAGAGATACCTTGTGGAAATTTGGATAATAAACAGCTTGGCTTACTGTAGGAAGTAATGAAAATCCGTTGAAAATATTTGGCTGAAAGGGTAATAAGGAAAAAAGAAAAAATGACTAGCATTATTGGAGCAATTCTTGAATATGGGGATTCCTTGAAGGGTTAGAGATTTATGAGTAAAGAAAGGAACAAATTTTTTTTTTTTTACTTTATTTTTGAGAGGTGTCTTATTTCACAAGTGGATGCTCAGATTCAAAATGACAAAGAAGTGTTGACTTAAAAGAGTAATAATATCCATTGTATTAGAGTGGATAAGGAGGAAATTGTAGGAAAGTGACAAAATTTTCTTTAAGACAGTGAGAGCTCAAATTATCTCTCAAAATAAATTGTAAATTGAACTCAGTTACTTGGGATAGTAATTGAAGTTGATTAATTTAGTGATTTTGGTGATGTATGCCCTATAGACATTCCAAGGTCTCCTTGTGAAATGGAAATTACATGATTATTTAACAGTAGTTACAGGTTCTTTTATATTTATGTTGGGATTTTATTTTGACATGTATTCATGGAATGAAAATTCTTAAAGGAAAATATACTTAAGTAACTGAAACTCCTTTTTCAAGGTTCTCTCTTCATTTATCTTCCCACTTCTTATCCTTCCCAATTAGGTGGTGTGGAATGGCTGCAAATCAAGGACAATGATTTCTCCTATAGACCCAATATGATTTGTAGCTTTATGCATGAAAATGAAGATGAAGAAGCTGTAGCTTCAGCTCCAGATAAATCTTTAGAATTGGAAGAGCAAGAGATTCAAATGAAGGATAATTTAAACCTAAGTTCTGAACAAGAAAAGCCACCACACTTGGAATTGGAGGATTCTGGTCCTCTTCCTGCTGTTCTTCCTCCTGAGACAGAAGGTTCTGTTTTTATGGAATCTCAGGATACTGTCTTAGAAATCACTCCTAGGTGAAATGTTTCTCAAAGCCGTGAACTTTTTAGATTTTTGTATAAAATTACTGTAACTTTCACTTGTTCACTATTATTTTTTTGTTGACTGTACACATTCCCAATGATAGTCCAACTTAATATACTAGGATCACAAAGGACCAGATATAAATTGAATTTTTTACAATATGACTTAAATGATTATAGGGATCCTTCTCTGATGAATTCTTTAAACTGGAGGCTTAATTAAGGTAAGTGTATATGTTTTCTATTGCAGTCATCACATATTACCACAGACTTAGTTATATAAACAACGCAACTGTCTATTCTTAGAGTTTTGCAGGTCGGCCATCTGACATGGGTCTCACTTGACCTAAAATCAAGGTGTTGGTAGGACTTTGTTCTTTTCTGGAGGCTGGGAGTGGAATGGGGGGCTTTATTTCTTTGTTCATTTAGTTGTTGGCAGAATTAAATTTCTCGCATTTGAAGTATCAAGGTCCCATTTCCTTTCTGTCGACTCAGCGTCTAGCAGCCATCCGCATTCCTTGACTCATGATTACCGTCTCTTCAAAGCCATAAATAGTCAAATCCATCTTTTTGAACCTCTTTGATAATGGAAGCTAGGACAATGGAAGTTATGGAAGATAATGGAAGTTATGACCAGCCCTCTGCCTTCCATTTTTAAAGGTTCATTTGATTACAGTGGACCATGTGGATGATCTCCTTATTTAAGGTCTGTAGCCTTAATTCCATCTGTAGAGTTCCTTTTACTGTGTAATGTATCATAAACAGACAGAAAACTGAGTATTAGAGCATGAAATCTTTGGAGGACCATTTTCCAGTGTACACGTTAAATATTGTATCTAGAAATAGGAAAGGATAAACGTACTATTCTTTCTTGATAATACAACTTTAATTTCACTCTTTTTCCAGTTAAGAAAAATTACTGGATTTTAGTTGTGAGTAACAGTCATTCTATTATGATATTGTCTAAGATCTAGAGTAGTTTGTATTTTTTTGTAAATTATTCACAAACTTTGATACTTTGTTATTGGGTGAACTATATGAAAGTGGCAGTATTTGTGTTTGCCTACTGTTGCACTTTCATATGGTTGAACATCTTATAAAGAAGTTTAAAATCCACCTCCTACTGTATTTCACAACTATTAGAGAGATAACTTTTGTGACAAATCAGAGAACTAATATTCTAAGATGAATTTTTCTCTTCACTAAGTCTTGCAGCCTTTAGTTGGAAAACAGCTTATGTTGACTAGTAGTATTTCCAAATTATAAGTACATACATATCCCAATTTTTATATCACTTTTTTAGTCTCAGCCATTGTTTAATAAAAAGCTTATTTTTCCCATAATATGTAGGAGAGACTGCTAGAGACCTGACCCACTCTGTTCTCCCTTTCTTTGTAACAGAATCCCAGAATTTATTTAGGTTAGCAGTGAGCCCTTTTTTTCTTTCATACGTATGTGACTGTGACTAAATTCTGACCAGTTACATGGAATTGTAACACATTGAATACTTCTGGGAAGTTTCCTGGAACTTTTAGGCTTAAAGGGAAATGGAGCAGTTCCCCTTCTCTTTCTTTTTGCTAGAACATGGATGTGGTGGCTAGAGCCCCAGCAGGCTTCTTAGACAATAAAATAGTCTTGGAAATAGAAACCATGAGTGGCAGAGAAATAAGATACAGAAGATTGGATCCTGCTATTGAGTATTTTCTTGGACTACTGTATATAAAGTGTTACTGTCAGGTATGATGCCAGGCAATATTATTAGAAATGACCCCTTATTGGTAAACTATCTGGATGAGGAATTATAAATGCCCACTGATAAACATGACCTTTGGGCATCCTTGAGTGCTGTGTTTCTTATTGCAGAGATGTCTGGAAGCTACACTCACAGGCTGTTTTAAGAGATACTAGGTTTTTAGGTGCATGAAGCTGTTAAAGCTAGCATGGCTTCTGCATCTACCCCCAAGGGGTTGACCGCCACTGTGTGGGGCTTCAGCAGCCACTGTAGCATGAGTTTGATCCCCAGCCAGGGAAGGGACCCTCATGGCGCAGCAGACCTCTCTGGCCTCACCCACTGCTCCTCTCAGCAGTGTATTGCAGTCACTCTGCCTGTTCTGCTCCTGACTGTCTCGAAATAAAATCTTAAAAAATATATATTTCTTCTCTTTTGCTACAAATGGGGTAGTTAGTTCAAGGCTTTATTTTGAATAATTTTCTACACATAAAAGTTGTAGATTGTTCATGAAATCATGCCAAGATTCAATTCAAAATACATCTGAGTGATGAAACATATCTGATGCAAGTCTTCAAGTTCTTTTTTCTGTATTATTAATGATTATGTATCTAAAATCTTAACCAAATAGATAGCTCAGCAATGTAATTATGATTATAGTCTTATTCAGTGCTTGAAAAGTTTGAAGTTAAGTGATAAAACATTCACTTTACACATTAATTTTATGAATTTGGCAATATTAGTGATAATGTTTTATATCACTGTAGTAACTTTAGTCTTTTCTCTAGTTCACTTACCACAGCTATAAAATCAGAAGAGCTCAGAAAATCAATAGCTATTTATATGTTTGAGGCAAACTAATTTGGAAGTATTATCTGACCTGAACGGATAAGAAGTTTCTTACAATCCATATATTTTTTTTGCTACAAAATTACGGATGTAGAAATAGTTTTGATTATAAGGTATAGCCCTAGATTGAACTAATTAACTAATACCCAATATTTATATCACATTATTTTTTACAAACCTGAAAATGTCTTAATTCCAACATACAAGTATGTTCCACAAGTGTTTTAGCTAGATTGTAGACATCTATTTAGAATTTTTTCTCCATCTCTAATATCCCTTTGTTCTGTTCTCCTTCCCTGACTCCCTCATCCTAAGAGCCCTCACTAGGTTTATCAATGTTTAGTAGTTTTACTAGTACTTTACTTTGTTGAATCAACCAAAATGTAAGTGTTTAGTATTTGTCTTTGTTGTTCTGACTTGCTTTACTGCACATCATCCCCTTGAATTCCCTCCATTTTGTTGTAAATGGCTGCATTTCATCTCTCCTTATGACTTGAAGAGTATTTCATAGTATGGATATGCCCTATCTCAATCCAGTCCTCTAGTGATGGGCTTTTAGGCTGCTTTCATGCCCTAGCTATTGTAAATAATGGTGCAGTAAACACTGTAAAACATAGTTTTTCACACTGATTTTTTTTTCCTGTTCTTTGGGTAAAATAGGAAATTTTATTTTTGCGATCTTATATCTAAATCTTTAATCCACTTGGAGTTTTTTGTGTGTATATGGAGTTGAATAGTGGTCCAACTTCATTCTTTTATGTGTGGTCTTCCATTTTTTTCAGGATCATTTATTAGGAACTCTCCCCAAGAAATTTATTACAGTCTTTGAGGTCAGATTCCAAGATTAAAATTTATGAGGGTAACATCAAGTTGTTGGTAGGGTTGCAGTATTTCTGAATGACTTCAGAGGAGACTGTATTTTCTTGTCTTTTCTAGTTCCTAAAAGCTGCTTGCATTTCTTGCCTTAAAGTTCGTTCCTCCAAATTCAAAGTCAGCAGTTTGATATCTTCAAAAATTTCTCATCTTAACTTCTGTCATAATATTTCCTCTGACTTTTACATTCGCACTTCTTTCTTAAAAAAAAAAAAAAAACTCTTCTACTTTGACCCCAATCAGGAAATCCAGGATAATTTTCATCTATAAAGATACTTAACCACATCTCAAAAATCCCTTTCACATGTAAGGTAGCATCCACTGCTACCACACCCATATATTTTGATGCATAACTTGCCCTGGGAAGCAAGGAGTTTAGTCCTATGATTGCCCCAGTATACTGCCTGGAGAATTTTCAGGTTACATTTCAGAGAGGAAGAATCCAGATAGAAACCAGATGGAAGTCCACTGAGTGGAGATGGAACTGAGAGTCCAGGTAGACCAAGAGGGCTGGAGTGTGTTAAGCATATAGTATCACAAAAGAGTGTATAGAGAGAAAACCTCAGAGATATGTAGAGTCCAATTAGAAAAAATATTTGTGAAGTATATATCAGATACAGGACAGTACTTGCATCTAGAATTTATAAGGGACTATTCTAACTCAACAATAATAGAGCCCAATTTGAAAATGGGAATAAGATTTGAATAGACATTTTCCTAAAGAAGGTATACAATCAGCCTATGAAAAGAAACTCAACATCATTTGCCACCAAGGTAATGCAAATGAAAACCACAATGAGATACCACACTCACTAAGATAATAAAAAAAGATGGATAGTAACAAATTTAGGTGAGGAGTGAAGAATTGAAATCTGGTTAATGTCTAACTGTGTTACCTTACATGACACAAGGGAATTTGCTATATGACTAAGTTAAGGATCTTGGCATGGATTATTTTGGATTATACAGGTGGGCTGTGTTAATTATAAGGATATTATAAAAGGGAGTCAGGGTGTCAGAGACAGGAAGAGCAGATGTGACAATGGAAGCAAAGTTTCCTGATGGAGAGGTGTGAGGAATGTAAGTAACTTCTCAAAGTTGGAAAAGGCAAATTAATAGAATGTCCTCTGGAGCTTCCAGGTGAAATGCAGCCTAACCAACATCTTAATTTTAGACAGTAAAACTAATTTCAGAGTTCTAGAATAGTAGCATAATACACTTGTGTTATTTTATGCCAGTTAATTTGTGATTTAGTATAGTAGTATACTACTTAGTATATACTTAGCCAATATCAAACCATTACACTGCTAATGGAAATGTAAAGTGGTGTAGGCAGAAAACAGTTTGGCAGGTCCTCAAAATGCTAAGCAAATGCTCCAGCATTGTAGTCTTAAAGATTTGAAGAAAAAAATCTGTATTAGAAATTTGGACATGGAGTTTAAAGTAGCATGATTCATAATAGTCAATGATAGTATAAACAACCCAAATGCCCAATTTTTGGAAAGGATATATGTTATATCCATAAAATGTAATGTTACTCAGTCCGGAAAAAGAGATGAAGTGCTGATATATGCTACATGTATGAACCTTAAACCTGAACACATAAGAAAATTATTGAAAGGATAGTAAGTGAAAGGAGTCCATGTTGTGTTAACGTTTTTTTTTTTAAAAGATTTATTTATTCATGCATACAAGCACTGGGGTACAGGCCAGAGATGTGGGGGGAAGGTGAGAGGATTCACCAGAAAGGGAGCAGAACAGGCAGATCAACAGAAGTACACTGCTGAGGGGAGCAGTGGGCACAGCAGGAGAGGTCTGCCACGCCATGTGGGTCCCCTCCCTGGCCGGCAGCAGGGATCAAACTCGTGCTGCAGGGGCTGCGGTTTGCTTCATAGTGCGTTGCTCAACCCACTGCGCCACCAGGGAGGCCCCATGTTGTGTTAACTTATATCCAGAATAGGCAGCTTCATGGAGACATAGATGAAGTGGTTGGCAGGAGGAGGAAATGGAGAATGACAGTGTCTTTTTTGGTGGCAATAAAAGTTTGTAATTAGATACTGGTGATTGTTGTACAATTTTGTGAGTATACTAAAACCCACCGAATTGTACCTTTTAAAAGGGTAACATTTTGCCACTATGATGACAATACCTGATGGAATCCAAATTCACCACAATTAAAAATAAGACACATGAAAGTGGGGGAGAGGAGTGTAAATTTCTATGGTATATGCAGTATATGGCAGTTTAAAAATGGGAGGGGCGGGTAATCGGAACCTACAGTTATCTTATGCACAATTTATGTGCCAGCACTCTGGTAGTTTATGCCTCACATCTACAGTTCAATCAGCATTTCTTTTTTTTTTTTTAAAGATTTATTTATTTATGCGTACAAGCACTGAGGTACAGGCCAGAGGTGTGGGGGGGTGGGGGAGCGAGGGTGAGAGGATTCACCACAGAGAGCAGGGAGCAGAACAGGCAGGTCAACAGAAGTACCCTGCTGAGGGGAGCAGCAGGCACAGCAGGAGAGGTCTGCCGCGCCATGTGGGTCCCCTCCCTGGCCGGCAGCAGGGATCAAACTCGTGCTGTAGTGGCTGCGGTTTGCTTCATAGTGCGCTGCTTAACCCACTGCGCCACCAGGGAGGCCCCGTCAATCAGCATTTCACATTGATATTTTCAGTGAGTATGTGAGTATCATGCCGTCAACCTTTTTAGCGTCGTGGAGGCTGCCATAAAACAACAGGCTCGTGAATATCTGACTGGATCTATAAGCAGACGTGTGCATCAAACTGTTACAAGTGCTGTTACTTAGTTAATTTCCGAGAGTCAGGGCAAAAACCGGTCACCGAGGAAACGGCACAACGCCATCCAAGATGGCCGCTAGTTCCGCAGGCGTGAGCGGTGTGGCGGCCCCAAGAAGTGACGTCGCGCGCAAGTTCCGGTTCCGCCCGTTCCATATCAGGTTCTATCCGGCGTAATCGCCAGCGGCACGTGCGTTATCCGGGTTAGTGTGGCGACGGCAATGGACGCTTTGGATCGAGTTGTGTAAGTCCGCCGGGTCTCTAGAATCGGGGACACTGAGGGAGGGAGGCCGGTGTCAGGAAGGAGTGTTAGGCTAGAGCTTCTACCTCCCGCTCTTCCTCACACCCTTTGCCGCTCCGCGCGGGTGGGGCGGATCCATTCTCCAGTCTGGGACTCCCTCTAGTACCGCGGCGGGGAGAAGAGGTGGGGAATCCCACTGGTGGGAGCCGCGGAGTGCAGATGGAACCGAGGTGGTGACCACTTTTATTCTTGGTCTCTTCTATGACCAAGCCCTTCCTTGAAGAAGTATGAGGGCGGCGGTAGAGTGAGGGGTTCCGTGCCGTGTCCAAGCCTCGGAATCTGACAGATCTAGGTGGCAATCGGGATCTTCCACTTTAAGCCTGAGTTTACTTTGTAAAACAGATTTCTTAAAAGTGGATCTTCACAAACTCTGAAGTTTATTTGCGAGAATGTATATTACGACTTTGCTACAGCACCCAACCTTGGTACACTTATCTGAATTATCTTTGAGTTATGTCGGTTTTAAACTCATTCAAAAAATATTTGTTACTCTCCTGAATTTCTGCTATGAACCATTTGCAGTGGGTTTTGTTTTGTTTGCGATTTACCCGGGTTAGTGTGTAATCAAAACAACACGTTTTTCATTTAGTCATTCAGTGATTTTTGTGCATCTGCTATATATATATATATATTTCTCTAGGTGTGGGGACTGCAAAGATGAGTAAGACTAGTTTGTGGGGACAAACAATTAATAAAACATAAATGGTGTTGCTAGTTAGTGAAAAGTAACAGCCCACATGGAATAAAGAGCACCTACCACTTTTATTGCTGTGTAGAAACACCAAATCTCTCTTGATTTGATTTAATAAATAATATATGTATGAACTAGTAAATGATTAAAGTTTTAAATATGCTTGACAGATTATCTGAAGGCAAATTATCGTGCCTTTTTTTGTGGTAGGACCCATTTTGACTGCTTTAAGATTGAAGAAAAAAAATAATGGACTAAAAATAGCAACATTATTTACTTGAGCTATTGTTCTTAAAATAAGGATTTAGGACAAAAGCAGTAATAAAAGAATTCTGGGAATATGAAAATGCAAACCTTTATTAAAAAACACAGATGCTAATAAAGTTGACACTTTTATAGCAATGACTAAATGTCTTTTACTGCAATCTCCCTGAAGAGAGTTGTTGATCAGTGGTAGATCCCAGCTGATAAATGTTACCTAATATCTGTTGGTTTTTAAGTATTTGCACTTTAGTCAATATATGGCTTTGTAGTGTGACGGAAATGTTTTAAGTTATGAATTGTGATTTTTTTTTTTTTTTCTAAACAGAAAGCCCAAAACCAAAAGAGCAAAGAGATTTCTTGAGAAGAGGGAACCAAAGCTCAATGAAAATATTAAAAATGCCATGTTGATTAAAGGGGGAAATGCAAATTTAACAGTAACCCAAGTACTTAGAGATGTGGTATGTATATCTACTTGCTTTTTGAATGGTATTGAAATCGCTTTAGGACATTTTCACATTGTGGTTTGGGCTGGTGGAGAAATACATATGTACATATATTTTATATATAATTTATTTATATTTTACATCATTGTTCTTTTTTTTTTTTTTTACAGCGTTTGATTCTTTTCTCAGGTGTAGTCCCCATAGAATTTTCACCAATTCACCAATGCACCATCACCATAGTCCCTTGTTCTCTTCCCTCCCTTATTTTGATCCCTCCCTCCCCCAGAATGTCTCTGATTTAAGTTGTCTGTTTACTTTTGTTTTTTTTTTTTTAATTGTTGTTATTTTTTTACCTGATCCCTTACTTGGTTTTCCTTATCGCTTGTATGGAGTGCAAAACTTTCCTCCCAGTCAGTAAAGTATCTCTTTGTTTTGGTTAATGTCTCTTTTGTTGCACAGAAGCTTTTTAGTTTGATGTAATCCCAGCTGTTTATCTTTCCCTTCACTTTCTTTGCTTTGGGGGATGAATATTTACAGAAAAGTACATAGATATATTTGTCTTGCTTTAAGAACTGGTACCTTTGGTACCTTGGAGGAAAGTGCCACGTCACTGACTATTGGTTTTCCTTAAAGCAACTAGTTCTCCTAGTAAATTTCAGCTGATTTTGTTAAAGTGCAGGGAGAGGAGCACTCTAGAACTCTCAAACCTGCCCTCTTGAATTGGTTTTACTATCCGTGGCATTAAGACAAATATATAAAACTTTTAATGGAAAGGAACTTTAATATAATTAGGGTATAATATTGAAAGGACAAAGAACATAGTTACTAAGTTAAGCATTTAAAGTTACTCATTTTTTTGAGGTAAAAGTTTAGCCAAATAGGATTGGCCCAAAGCAAGGCTTAAAAGCTTGCTACATGTTTAAAGGACTTTTCAGTAGACACTTAACAGAAAAGGGTCAGAAAGAGTTAGACAAATCTGGGAGGAAAAGAGCAAAATTCAAATTAAGATGAAAGCTGCCATTGTTATTCTGGGGACGACCCTGTGACAATTTCAGTTACTAATATTTGGTCTACCTAAGGAATATATAGAATTTTTATAGTGAAATAACTGCATGTTACTTTATATTCCTCAACCAGTACCAGTTTCTGTGCTAGATATTGGAGAATAAAAGGTTCATAATGCATAGTCTATTCCTTCAGTGAGTTTAGAGACAGGTAAAAGTTATAATATTGTGAATTTAGTGTTGTGTTGGAGGTATGCAAGGACAGGATGGAACAAGATCAGAGAAAAGAGGGTTTCCAAGGTTGAGGAACAAACTTGTACAAAAGAGTGTCTGAGGGGATATGATACATTTAGGGAACTACAAATATTTGGGGGTGACTAAAAGAAAGTGGGTTAGATGAAACTAAAAGAATAGGCGTGGATTAGATAGTAACAGGGAGTTTGAGCTTTATTCTGAAATCCAGTGGAACCATTTAAGTTGGATCCACTATTGAAAGAGCACAGAAATCTTGGACTATTATGCTTATGTTGCAAATTGTGGAAGGTAGTCAAAAGAAATCAAGAAGAGTATATTATACTAAGATCCAGGGACCAGAGTAATCTTGTGTAATAACTTATAATTAATAATTGTTTTTCAGAAGTTGTTTTGTTTTGAAAACTATAAATTATGTTTTACAGTATGCACTGAAAAAACCATATGGCATTCTATATAAAAGGTAAGTTATTATTTCTTTTACTTTATATCGTTGCATTATAAAAAAACCCGATAAAATTTTAATGAATTTCTTTGTAGTTATTCTTTTGTGTTGAATATTTTTTTCATAGTTGAAATCATACCATATATAATTTTGAAATAATTGGACTTATGGAAAAGTTGCAAAAATTCTAGTGTTCTCATGTACCCTTTCCTCAGCTCCTTTTAATGTTATTTCTTGCATAAACATACTACAGTTACCAAAAGTAAGAAATTAACGTTGGTGCACATTAACGAAATAACAGGCTTGATTTGATTTCAAGTTTTTCCTCTACTATCCTTTTTCACTTCCAGGATTCCACATTGCATTTAGACATCATGTCTGCTTAGTTTCCTTCAGTTTATGACAGTTCTCAAATCTCTTGACACTTTTAAATAATACTTATCAGCTATTTTGTAAAATACCCCTCAATTTGGATGACTTAAGCTTCTCATATGTAGAGTGAGATTATACATTTTTGGCAAGAATACCACAAAAATTATATACTTTCCTTAATAAAGCATGCTAGGGGATACCTGTGTTTTATACATAAACTACTTGGTTGAAGTGATGTCTGCTGGGTTTCTTTATGATGAAGCTATTGTGTTTCCTTTTGCAATTAATAAATATTTAGAGGGGATACTTGGAGACTGCAAAAAAATCTTTCTCAAACTTTTCTTTCCAATTTTAGCATCCATTGATGGGTCTTTTCTATTATAATGATAACTGTGATGTTCTAGTGGTAGTTTTCTTTTTCCCTCATTCCTTTTACATTTATTAACTGGAACTCTGTAAGGAAAATTCTGTCCTCTGTTTAACGACTGACATGTCATTGTGGACTTACGGATATTCTGTACTTTTGGGTAGTAATCTAATTCTATCATTTAGTTTGTTGTATAAATTGTTTTACGTTGACCTTTGGGAGAAATACTTCAGTTTGGCTCCTGTGCCCTTTCATTGTGTCCCCTTTCTGGTGCCATAGCCTCATCTTGTATTTTTCCTGCCCAGAGGTCTGTGTTCTATGTACTGGAAACAGTTTAAAAGCAAAAATCTAGACACTAAGTATGCTCAATTGCTAATAAAGTATTATCTCTGGTTTCTATCCACAGGAAGAGCTTAACATTGCATATTATATGCATCAACCCAGACATACATGCATTTTCTGTGTTTATCTCTATATTTAAAAACCCTGAGTTCATACTGATACTTCTTTAAGCAGTATACGGTCCTGTATTACAGTCTTCTTCCAGCTTTTCTCCTTTCATTTGTAATTTCTTTCTTCTGACAGTAAGAAACCTGGTTTTCATAATTGATAGTATATGCACTTACTGACTATTTCTAATTTCATAGTTTCAGAATATTTTTTTAAAAATTTATTTATTTATGCATACAAGTACTGGGGTACAGGCCAGAGGTGGGGGGGGGTGAGAGGATTCACCACAGAGAGCGGGGAGCAGAACAGGCAGATCAACAGAAGTATACTGCTGAGGGGAGCAGCGGGCACAGCAGGAGAGGGCTGCTGCACCATGTGGGTCCCCTCCCTGGCCTGCAGCAGGGATCGAACACGTGCTGCAGTGGCTGTGGTTTGCTTCATAGTGTGTTGCTTAACCCACTGCGCCCCCAGGGAGGCCCCAGTTTCAGAATTTCTAACCCTGTAAGAGACAGGTTTACCTAATTAGAGTATAGAATTTGCATATTCTTTTTGTCTTTGCTCTTACAGTATTCAGTTTGAATATTGATTTCCAGTGTAGCTTAGCTTTTTCTTACCCCTTCAGTGTGATTGTGTTATTCATTTATACTGTAGTTAAGGACACTCATTACAGTTAGGAATCCAATCTATATATAATAGGAATCCAAACTAATGAATGACCTTAACTATAGTATTAATGAATAACCCAAGTAAATATATTTAATACAGGTTTTCTGTCATATGCTGATGGTTATTGTTTTAATTTCTGTATGTGAAATGTATTCTCTGTGATGTACAATTTCATAGATTTTGACAAATACATGGAGTTGTGTCCACTACAGTAATGATACAGAAACAGTTCCATTGTTTTGGAAATTCTTTCATGTAGTGATCTTTTGTTGTTAACTCCTCCATGTACTGGCTGCTCCTTATAACTGGTGATTTGTTTTCCGTCCTTACAGTTTTACCTTTTCCAGAATGTCACAATAAAATAAATAATTGAATGCGTGAATATTCTTCTGACATTTTCTGATCATCTGAATATAAAATTATCTTTACTTAATTGTTTTGGATGAGTTACCTATTAAGATCATTAAAACTAGGGTTTTTTTTTTTAATATCTTAGGAAAAATATCACAAGACCATTTGAGGATCAGACCTCATTGGTGAGTACAAAAATAGTTCTGATGTAAGAGAGCATATAAGTGATTATTCAGACTAATATACAATTTTTAAAAATTGGAAATCATTCTACATGAGAGGATTTTGATGTTAAATGAAGAGATATATGACTTTTGAGAACCAATTAAAGTATTATTAGTCAGCATTTACAGTTAAAATGCTAAATATTTTTCTGTACATCATTTCATCTTCAACAGAATTTATCCCCCTTTGAGTACTAAAATTTCATTTCAAACAAAATCATTTTATAAGCAATTTTATACGTGTGTATATAATACATATTCACAAACACACTAACTCCATAAGGTAATACAAATCTTTTTTGTACTTCCAAATATATTGTATTTATTTATTTTTGTACATAATATTGGATTATAACATTACATGTTCCAGGTGGACATCTTTGAAATTCAAAATGTATACATACTACATTAAGTTTACCACTAAAGGTCCAATTCTATCCTCACTATACAATTGTCCCCTTTTATTTGATTTACTTACCCTTTCCCTCTAGATAATTTTTTTACACTTTTCACAGCATGATTTCACATTTCACTATGAACAGTGTGCATTATTCACTGTTTGGAAGTAGAATCTTAAAAATGGAATTACATTTTAAGTGCATAATTAATGAGTTAAAAGGAAGTTTGTTTGGAATCTACTTTTATAAAGTAGATTTTACTTTAAAAATCTGATTTTTCTTTGGATACTTTTACTTTGGATACAGGGAACATTACCTAAATTATTGCTAACAATTAGATTGTTTACTAGAACTAATTCTGTTTGCATGTCTTGGTAACCAAAACTAAATGCAAATGGCTAGTAAACGAAATCAGAGGATAAAAGGTGATATAGTAAATGGTGAATGATTAAGTGAACTTTTGTGTGTTTGACATGTTTCTTTTTTTTTTTTTTAAAGATTTATTTATTTATGCATACAAGCACTGGGGTACAGGCCAGAGGTGTGGGGGGGGGGTGAGAGGATTCACCACAGAGAGCGGGGAGCAGAACAGGCGGCTCAACAAAAGTACACTGCTGAGGGGAGCAGCGGGCACAGCTGAAGAGGTCTGCTGCACCATGTGGGTCCCCTCTCTGGCCGGCAGCAGGGATCGAACTCGTGCTGCAGCGGCTGTGGTTTGCTTCATAGTGCGTTGCTTAACCCACTGCGCCACCAGAGAGGCCCGACATGTTTCTTTTTTATTGAGGTGATGTTAGCATACATCTTTGTATCTTAGTAGGATTCCGCCCCTCTGCTTCAGGTTCTGCAAGAGTATACCCCCTACCAAAACATCAGTGGTCTACCACCATAATCCACTGTGCTCCCTCCCCAGTGCCCCATACTGGTTTATTTTTAATAAAATCTTTAGGGAATAAAGGGTTTAAACTATTTAAATTGACTTTAAAAAAAATCAGGATGTGATTATGTTCTCTTGATAGTAAACCATTGTTTTTTCTTTCGGTTTGTTATTTTAAAAGAGAACTTTTGAATACTATACAATAATTAATTAGAAGACTAAAATTGAACATCTTACCCTGATGTGACAACTAACTGCAATGAAAATTAAAATGTTATGAAAAATACTGGCAAAATAAATATTCAGGTGTTTTTTTTTTTTTAACAAAATTACTTTCATTGCAGTGCTGAGTATTTTAGTCACATGCTGACTAGATCATGAATTTTTTTTTTTTAAAGATTTATTTATTTATGCATACAAGCACTGGGGTACAGGCCAGAGGTGTGGGGGGTGAGAGGATTCACCACAGAGAGCGGG
>JAGFMF010011446.1:118570-139138 GCA_019455555.1 Galemys pyrenaicus | reverse complement strand
GCAGACCTCTCCTGCCTCACCCGCTGCTCCCCTCAGCAGTGTATTTCAGTCCATCTGCCTGTTCTGCTCCCCACTGTCTCTGGTGAATCCTCTCACCTCTCACGACTCTGGCCTATACCCCAGTTCTTATATGCATAAATAAATAAATATTTTTTAAAGAAACAACTTGTAGGGATGAGATAAGAAAGAAGTTGGGATTTGAGATGGAGATTGGCCATATGATATAAAATTTCTGGATAGTAGGTATTTAACTGGAGATAGATGAATTGACATGTCTATCTTTATGGGAAGAAAGTACAGTATGTGTAAACGGGATGAGGGTAAGTGAAGTGATTTTTGACACACACATGTATATTTTTTTGTAATGATTCAATCTCTTTGTAGACTCTTCATATAGGTTACCATGATCCTACAAGTCATTTATAAATTTTCTATTAAGACATTTCCTCCCTGAGAAAGAGTAAAGGATTGCTAAGATTATAGGTTTCACTGTTAAAATTTTCTTGAAGAGAAAGGATATATGTTATCTACATAGTATGGCACTGTAACTTACCTTTCATAAATAGCAACATATGTAGTTCTTTGGAAATAATCTTGATTTTTTTATATGCCTCTCAAAGAATTATGTTATTAGAAGGTATTTGCATAAATGAGGAGTTTTGCGACATAGTGTGATACTTAGGTGATTTGAATCCACTAGACATGCCCTAAACAGTTCCTTATTGATATTTTCTATTTAGTTGAAAATTAGCACTTTAAATGGTTGCAAAAATGAAAATTGACATTATTTTCCTCATAATCTACTAACACATCTTTCATGAATATGTTTATCACTAATTTTGATATGAGGTCTATATTATAAATAGCATATATTTTCAGTACTGAAAGCAACTATGTAAGTGTAAGACAGAGTCAAATGTTCACTTTCACTATTTACTCTGAATTAGCTTATAGGGAAGATGCTCTGATACAAGCCAGTTTTGAACTTCTAAAAATATTTCCTCCCATAGTGGGCTTGAGACAGATAGGTTCTGTCAGGTCTCTCCTGGAACTACTAAGGACTCTTTTTAGACTTTTTTCCCCTCTGCTTGCTCCCTTTTAGTCTCATACTAATACCTATTTTATATTTTAATGTTAAAAGTATAGTATTTTTTGTTTTAACATTTCTGCTTTATACATTTCCTTGGCTCTTGTTTTTTCTTCAGTTAGGTATAAATTACTGTGCCTAATATAGCATATCTATTACTGTGACTCTTTCTGCAAATAGTAAGTGTACCTCCCATGAATGGGCTTCATTGGTTGGTTATCTGCCTGTGATGTATTTAGGGCCTAAAGGGCTATTAGTGAACTTTTGCAGACTCTCTTCTACTTCCTAGTGCTTGCTGCTCATGCAGGTCCTCCTTGCTATCCTTTCTTTTCCAGTTCTTTTTCTTCTTTCATGTTACCTGTTGCTCTCATGCTCCAGCTTTGTTGTAAAGGACCGATCTTTTATAAATACTGTTTTCATTTTTTTTTTTTTTTCATGTGGAATTTCGGCTACTTTAACAATTGGGTCTCTCAACTCAAAAAATCTTCAGAGCTTCCAGCTTCCAACTGTCCTTGTGCATCTCTCACAAAAAGAATTTGTAAATGTCCCCACTCTGTCTTTCATAAGTTTCCAGATCCAGAGCTCTTTGGACATAATGCTATCCAGAAAGTCACAGTTTTGTTATATTAAGATTTTTTTTGTTTATTCTGATTTACAGAGATGTGTTTATTTCTGAACTGTGAGGGAAAGTTGATACTGAATTGATTTTAGAAATAAGAATTTGTTAATTATATAAAACAATATTTCAAGATAATTAAAATTATTTTTATACTTTGTAGATCTCTAAAAAGGTGAAGTCAAAGGATTCCGTTTCTTAGAAGCATTGTATGTCTCATTTCAACAATATTGTATATTTTTATTTTTTAAAATAAGGGAATCAAAGTATGTACTTGGCCTAAGTGTGTAAAGTTTAGCCTTTCTAAAACTCTTACGTCATTTTTATGGCATAACACTTGTTATGGACAATGTTGGGGAGGGATAAGGCTTCATCACTGTCAAACAGTGTTTCTTTTTTCCTATTTCATAAAGGTTGCTATTGAAGAAATCCGGTTGCAAAACACCACGGATTGAATTGGAAGAGATGGGGCCCTCATTGGATCTGGTTGTGAGGAGGACACATCTGGCATCAGATGACCTTTATAAGTTATCTATGAAAATGCCAAAAGCCCTCAAGGTACATAATTTGCAGATTAGTGCCACATTTACTTGTTTCTTCCACTCTTTTTTTCTAAAATGAATTTGCAGGATATTACATTAAAAGACATATACATAAAGAGATCAATAAAATGGAGGCAAAGAAGGGAATAAAAGATATAAATGAGCCAACGAAAAGTATAATAAATGAATTGCAGAAATGATACAGGGTTTTGTTTTGTTTTTAAAGATTTATTTATTTATGCATACAAGAACTAGGGTACAGGCCAGAGGTGTGGGGGGTGGTGAGAAGAGTCACCAGAGACAGAGTGGGGAGCAGAGCAGGATACACTACTGAGGGGAGCAATGGGTGAGACAGGAGAGGTCTGTCATGCCATGAGGGTCAACTCCCTGGCCGGGGACCAAACCTGTGTTGTAGTGGCTGAGGACTGCTTCATAGTGCTGTACCTTAAGCCCTTGTGCCAGCAGGGAGACCTTGAGGTCAGGTTTTTGTTTTTTTTTTTTTAAAGATTTATTTATTTATGCATACAAGCACTGGGGTACAGGCCAGAGGTGTGGGGGGGTGAGAGGATTCACCACAGAGAGCTGGGAGCAGAACAGGCAGATCAACAGAAGCACACTGCTGAGGGGAGCAGCGGGCACAGCAGGAAAGGTCTGCCGCGCCATGTGGGTCCCCCCCTGACCGGCAGCAGGGATCGAACTCGTGCTGCGGTGGCTGCTGTTTGCTTCATAGTGTGTTGCTTAACCCACTGCGCCACCAGGGAGGCCCGGAGGTCAGGTTTTAAGTGTGGTTGAAAGCTTTCTGGTAGTCAAAACTGAGCATTGTGAAGACAAGAGATTTAGAGTACAGAATGAGTAACCTATACTTTTCATAAAATGTGCTTTGACTTTCGAATGATTTTTAAAAGCACATAGAAATGGCATGTTTAGATTGCCAATAAAAATTGAAGTGATTGTCATAATTTCCTTAAGTTGAACAAGAAAAGTTTTTTTGTGTATGGCAGTGGTTAGTATAGTCTGTTGTCTTCTCAAACTGTATTCTGACAATTTTATGGAAATTGTTACTATAGTAACACCTGCTTCTCTTGACTTAACCTGTCTTCTGTAGTTCATTGAGCTGGTCACCAAAGCAAGTGTTGAATGTTCTTTGTACTAAAACCAAAGGAAACCACAGGGACCTGATAGTCCATAAAGAATTCAGTAGTAGTATTGGTAATTTTTATATCATCTGAGAAATAGATAATGCTCTAATAGAAAATAATTAATCTTGCCTATTTGAATGTTTTGCTTTTATGAATTTGATATTTCATGTTTGAATTTATACATCCTAAAGTTTTCTGTGTGGTTGTAATAGGTAATTGTAACAGACATTTTCAGTGCCCTGCCCATATCTTGTTTCTTCCTCTTAAACAACCATTAATCTGATAACCAACGGAAGACCTGACTCCCCCCAAAAAAAGCGGAATCTCAGGTCTCACCTTAGACCTACTAAATAGAATTTAGAAAGATTTCCAAGTGTTTTGTATGTATATTTATGTTTGACAAGGAAAGTCTATAGGAATACAAACTAACCCCTTAAGGGAGACCACTAACAGAAATTGTTAGTGAGGTTACTGTTGTTACATACTAGATTTTTACTAGGTCATGCTACTGAGAGACCATTAAATATATGTATTCTTGTTCCATAGCCAAAGAAGAAGAAAAATATCTCCCATGATACTTTTGGTACAACTTATGGAAGAATTCATATGCAGAAGCAAGACCTAAGCAAACTACAAACCAGGAAAATGAAGGGGTTGAAGAAACGACCTGCAGAAAGGATAACAGAAGACCAGGAGAAAAAATCAAAGAGAGTTAAAAAAAATTGATGGAACTTAGCAGATAACTACCTTATTATTATCATCTATTTGCCTAAAAGAATTATCAAGCATCGTTTCAGAGTTTCTTAGATTTTATTAAATATTTTTATAACATGATAATTTACCTAGACTATATATTATGAACAGTAATGTACTCTTACCAGGTTGAAAGTAAGTCTCATACTTGAAATAGTACAAGTACATCTTGGTGTGCATGTTTCCTCTGAATTGCCTTCTACACACGCCCGCCAATTCCCTTATCTCATTCTGTGGTTAAGTGAGAAAGGATTTTCAGAACAGCTGTTTTTTAATTAATTTTTTTCCCAAAATGGACATTTCCTTCATTTGTATTTAAACTTAACAAACCAGCCAGCCAGACTTGTATTACTATTGTCATGATACAGCAAAATACAAAACAACTTTCTAAAACATTAGAATAATGAAGAGTTAAGGGTCCTACAAAACAGCAAATGGGTAAGGGGTAATCGGCAAAACATCCATTGTAGCTTAACCAAGTAAAGCCTCCCAATCTCAGAAAATATGAATAGCCTTTCATTACATCTTGGGCTTTTATTTCCTTTTTTTTTTTAAGATTTATTTATTTATGCATACAAGAGCTGGGGTACAGGCCAGAGTCCAGGGCGGTGAGAGGATTCACCAGAGACAGAGCCGGGAACAGAACAGGCAGACCAACTGAAACATACTGCTGAGGGGAGCAGCGGGCGAGGCAGGAAAGATCTGCCTACAGTATGTGGGTCCCCTCCCTGGCCAGTGGCAGGGATCACACTCATGCTGCAGTGACTGCAGTTTGCCTCATAGTGCATTGCTTAACCCAGTGCACCACCAGGGAGGCCCTTATTCCCTATTTTTAAGGTTAGCTTCTAGATCCTAAAGATACTCAAATATTATATCTACCTATGTATTGCAAAGATATCTTTTATCACGTTGCCCAGAAGAGCCAAGGCTATGGGAATCTGATTAGACTCCAATCATCCTTCCCATTTAAGGCAATAAGCATATTGAGAAGCAGTGTACCCAGGTAATGATAAAGATTCTGAAAGAAGGAAAACCCCAGGACAAGTAACACAGTTGAGTAATACACCCATCTTCACATGTCTTCAGACTGTGTCTTAGTAATTTGGGACTAAGTCCATGATTTTCTGGCTACAAAAATACTCAGCAGTCTGCTGTATTGCATTATGACTTTCCCTACACAGCCTCCAGAGCAGGCATTTGTATTTTATGTGTAAATGGAAAGAAAGGACTAATGATTACGTCCATCCATTTGCGGACATCGTTGAGGAGCCTTTAGGGGAGTCATATATGATGAATGAGGACTCTTCCTCCAATGTCTAACCCTTACTGTACCCCTTTATGATTCAGGATGCAAAGAAATGGGTCTTAGACACTGGCCGCTTATCAAGAAGGACCCTGCCATTGCTTAACTCCTCTTCAGCAGAAAGAATCCACCTTAGCAATTACTACATGGCAACTTTTACCAACTTTACCATAAAGATGGTCCCATTTCTATATGTGGGATTTTGTCATGGGATGGGTTTTGTTTTAATCACCCTCTTATTTGGGAGTTGTAATACATCCATCTGTTCCCTATGTACATTTTATCTCTGACAATAAGTATTTGCATCCACTTCACTAGAGAAGTATTATATAGTATGATGGAAATATTACTCAATGCCTTGTTGAAATTCTTGAATTTGGAGCCCTTGGTCCATTGTTTCTGTCACTCTTTGTGGGAAGTACATTCTAATTTCCAGTTCCTAAACTTCTGAATATAGTATATGTAAATTCAAAAACAATCATTTCAGGGCTTCCCTCCCTGGTGGCACAGTGGTTAAACTCTCAGGCTATCAAGCTATCTCATTAATTACTGAGGTAAGAGTTCTACCCCCAGGGACCTTCCTGGTGGTGTAGGGGTTAAGTCTCAGCACTATGAAGGCATTGGCAACCACTGCAGCACAATTCTGACCTTGGGTCAGGGAGGTGACCCACATGATACAGCAGACCTCCCCTATATTGCCTGCTGCTCCCCTCAGCACTGTATTTCGGTAAATCTTCCTGTTCTGCTCCTCACTCTGTCTCTGGTGAATCCTCTCATCCTCTGCACCTTTGGCCTAGACCCCAGTTCTTGTATGTATAAACAAATCTTTTTAAAAAAAAACACACAATCATTCCACAAGAGGAACTAAGTTGCCTATCTTAAGTTACTTTGGATTTTGGTAGATGATGAAAGCAGGTTGCTTTTTTGGTCTGTTTTATGCCAAACTATGATTTTATGAAATGTGTTTTTACAACTTAAGTGTTGTTTTTTTTTTTTTTTTTTTTTTTGGTGTTGAACATAATCCAATGTAGAATTGTTACTACCAAGTCAAGAAAGGAAAGGGGGGGGAGATAACTTAAGCCTGTTTTTAATTATTTGGCAGCTTCTGGTCTCCCTTTTATATTTTTTGCCAACTTGCTACCTCCTTCTGGGGCAGGGGCGGAGGTGAGATAAGAAAGGATCGAAAGAAGTTTTAAAATAGAAAAAATTAAAACCACTACTAAAATTTGATCAATAAGGAAAGGCTTTTTTGTTTTACAATTGAATTTCAGTTATCAGTTATGTATCCATTATAAAATCAAGAGACTGAAAATACAGGGTCTTGTCCTTTATGTTCTTTTCATTAAAAGATCAGTCTCTAGATATTCTAGAAATAGAATATCCCCAAATTGTATAAAAGGCAAATATATCCTGGGATACATTATGAAATTGTATAAAAATATTCACAGTCTTTGAAATATACTGCCATGAACAAGGAGATAAAGTAGACTTGTTGGCTTGTGTTCTGTGTTAGTTGTAAGGTCGATTTGTCTTTAAGTGTATGTAATTTCCTCATTTCAACAACCCAACTTTTTTAAGTTTATTTTTTTTAAAAAAGATTTTATTCATTTATGCACACAAGCACTGGGGTACAGGCCAGAGGTGTGGGGGGTGGGTGAGAGGATTCACCACAGAGAGCGGGGAGCAGAACAGGCAGATCAACTGAAGTACACTGCTGAGGGGAGCAGCGGGCACAGTAGGAGAGGTCTGCCGTGCCATGTGGGTCCCTGCCATGTTGTGTGTTATTTCTGTTTAATACTGGTAGAAAGTAAATCAGTTTATTCATCATCATAGTATGTGTCTTAAAAAGCAACAGAAAGTGCTAGCATCTAGCACATTTGGGCTGGTGCAGAGCAGGGTCCTCTGTGGATTGTCACCATCCTGAGCCCACCATCCCATTTCCTCATAAACTCCCCAGAGGTCTACATACAGAACTAGACATTTTCTCCAAAGTTAGAGGCACCTTAGATCCCTAACCTCTCAGATTGCAGTAGAGACAGTGTGAAGATTTTAGGTTCTTGCTGCACCTCTCAGTAGTTTATTGCCTCATAGGTTGTTCATTCCTTCAAATAGATGCCCAACATTTTGTTTATTCAGTTGTTTATGGACATTTGGGTGGTTTCCAGTTTTTGGCTATTATTTAAAAAAAAAGCTACTGTTGAACACTTAAGCCACAAGTCTCTGAAATGATGAATATTTTCATTTATCTTGGGTAGACACCTAGGAATGGAATACTTGGATCATTTTGAACACTTCGTTAACTAGGAACTGAGTGAACTGGAGATGGATGCCAGGAGGCTCACTTTCTAGTGAAGGGAAGAGGCAGTGAAACATTAACAAATAGGGTAAGTTTAGAAAGCGATAAATGATATAAAGACAAAGCAGAATAACGGAGAGTGACTAAGAAGAGTGCTTTTGAGGGAAGATCTCTCTAAAGGTGACATGAGTTGGGTTCTGAATGCTGAGGAGGAAGCACATTCCAGGAATGGGGAATTGTCAGTGAAGTCTTTGAAAAGGAAAGTGTCTTAAGAAGGATGAAATAGTTACCTCTAAGTATTTGAAAAGCAATCAGAAAGAAAAGCAATTACGTTTTTCTGTGAAATTATAGAGGCATGAACATAACCAATGAGTAGGAATGAGATGGAAGAAAGTTTTGGTTTAGTCTGACCTTTTAGTAGTGGGACATTTGGGGGTAGAAAAATAATGATCAAGACTTGAATTTTTTGTTATTGAGGTTTTGTTTTCTTTTTTATTTATTTTTGTTATTGTTAAGACATTTCCTACTAATATAAATAACTACAAGTAGATGGACCTGAACCAAGCTTGTTTGATCTCTCAAAATGAAGTATCTACCAAACATAAATCCAGCTTAAAAGCCAACTGCAGTAATTTGCACTACTTTGTATAGCAATTAGTAGGAAAAAATCTTTTCTTTCTAAAACTGTCTTTAACAATAGGTATTTAGAAAACATACATGTATTCCTTGAAAGACTGCTAAAGAAAGACTGCCTGATCTTCTGTCAAGTGACATCTTCTATAGTGTGCAGTAAGTGTAAGACAAGATAATAATAAAAATGAGAGATTAAACTTCAGCATTTACCTACATCTGCCATTTTAAAATAATAATGGTTTGAAATTATACCTTTCAAGGTATTAATCCAGATAAAGATGTAATTACACAAATGGAAAATGTATTAGAAGATTAAATTACATAATTACTTAGAATTATTGTACAAGCAAGAATAAAGGAACAGAAGGAGGAGAACAAAAACAATTTTTCCGTCCTATGGCAAAGAAGCTGCCAAAAATTTTTGCCTCCTGCCAATGACCTGACCAATATTCTGCTCTTTATAAAAGAAATAGATCGTTAATATGCCATAAATAGTGGTGCATAATGGAATGACTCAGCTCCCCAAGCAGGACTCTAAGGCTGTGGTCACTGACGTCTCCAAACCTCCTCATCCTCAGGATCCTCGATTGGCACAAGAACTCAGCTCATTTACCAAGAACAAAGAACAGTTTTCCAGGAAGATGTCATGGAGAATAGTCTTTTTTTAAAAAAATTGAGATATAATTCACCTATCATAGTATTATTCACCCTTTACTGTGTATAATTCAATGATTTCAGTGTATTTGCAGAGTTGTGCAATCATCACTATAATTTAATTCCTATGACCTTGAGAAGAAATTACTGTTACTCTTCCCTCCCTTCTCTGACTAATTTTTTTTTTACTTTCACTGTAAAATAAATTATTACAACAAAACTTCAGAGTGACCCTTCCACATACAAGCACACACACTCTTGACAGCCTTAATTATGGGTCCCCTTTCCTTTCTCAGCCTGAGGACCTCTTGTAGCAGATCTTTCAGATACTGGATCTCCTCAGCAGGGAATCTACCCTCCCTTTCAGAGTCCCATTTTTCTTTTCTAGCTCTTCACACCCACTAATGAGGACCTATTGCTTTACCCTTTCTGCTGGTGGTCCCCATGGCTGCTGCCTTACTCTGCTTCATGCTTTTCAAGTTATTCCATTCCTCCTCCCTGTTCTTTCCCTGCCACCATCTTCTTTCCAGGGAGGGTGTAGAATTTGGGGCAGGCACAGCCAACACAGAGCACCAGGAAATACTTGGTGAACCTCTGAAAATAGAGGGGCTGGACTGGAAAGAGCCCAGAGAGAACTCAGGGCTTCTTCAGATGCCACTATCTTTCCTCATTTTTAAACTTTTTGTTTCTTTTGTCTCTTTCCTCATCTTAAAGTTGGGTGATTTGACTTTTTATTATTGAATTTAAGGGTTTTAGGCATTAAAATTTTAGATTTTGATGAAGTCCAATTTAGCGTTTTTTTCTCCTTTTTTTCCCCTTTAGTATCCTAAGAAACCACTGTTTACTTCATGTCACAAAAATTTACTCCTGTTTTTTTTAAAGAAACTTAGTTTTAGCTCTTAGATTTATTTAGTCATTTTTAACCGTGGTAATGTTGGTTTACAGCATTGTTTATGTTTTAGAAGATCAAGTTTACACTTCAACAAATCGTGGCCATACCATACCCACCTCCAAAATAGCAGTAACCCTCCACCACAGTGTGTCAGTCCCCTTCCATCCTCTGCTCCACCACCCACCACCCCCACCCCAACAATAGTTCTGCAATCAGATTTCAAGCATTTGATTTGGCTTGGTGCTGTGTGTTCTTTTGTTTCAGTTCTTTATATTCTACCAATGAGTGAAATGATCCAGTCTGAAATGATCTGATTTATTTAGCATAATCCTCTCCAGTCCGTCCATGTTGCTACAAATGGTAAGATTTCATCTGTCTTTGTAACTGAGCAGTATTCCATTGTTTATAGACACCACATCTCCTTTATCTAATCACCCATCATTTGGAATGTAGGCTGTTTCCGTATCAGGGCTATTGTAGATCAGTATCAGTGCTATATATCAGTATCAATGAGCACAGAGGTGTACATATCTTTTCAAATTAGTGTCTTTTAATCTTTAGGTAGATGCCTGTAAGTAGAGTTGCTGGACCAAAAGGCACATCTATTTTTAATATTTTGAGAAACTTTCATTTAGAGAATGCATTAGTATACATTCCTACTAATACTGCACAAGGGCTCCTTTTTCTCCATATCCTACCAATACTTGTTGTTTCTGGTATTTTTTTTTTATATAGGCCATCCCCAGGTGTGAGATGATATCTCATTGTGGTTTTGACTTGCATTTTCCTGATGAAAAGTGGTTAGCATTTTCTCACGTGCCCGTTGGGCTTTTCTGTATGTGTTCTTTGGAGAAGTCTATTCAGATCTTCTGCCCTTTTTTTTTTTTTGAATGGTTTATCTGTTTTGTTGCATTGTATGAATTCTTTGTAAGTCTTGAATATTAGCTCATTTTCAAATATATGATTTGAAAACATTTTTTCTCACACTTAGTAGGATGTCTTCTTGTTTTACTAATAAGTTATTTGGCTACGCAGAAGCCTTTTAGTTTAGATGTAGTCCTCTTGTTAACATATACTGTTTTCCTCACTATTGTAATCATGTCCCCAGAGATCACAGAAGCTAATGTCTGCAATGGTTAGCCTTTGTTTTCTTCTATGTATTTTATGATTTCAGGTCTCACATCTAAGTCTTTGATCCATTTTGAATTAAGTTTTTTTTAAAAAAAGATTTGTTTATTTATGCATACAAGAGCTGGGTACAGGCCAGAGTCGCGGGAGGTGAGAGGATTCACCAGAGACAGAGTGGGGAACAGAACAAGCAGATGGACTGAAATACACTGCTGAGGGGAGCAGCGGGCGAGGCAGGAGAGGTCTGCTGCGCCATGTGGGTCCCCCCTGGCTGGCGGCAGGGATCGAACTCGTGCTGCAGTGGCTGCGGTTTGCTTCATAGTGCGTTCCCAACCCGCTGCGCCACCAGGGAGGCCCCTTGAATTAACTTTTATACATATGTGAAAGAGTAGTTTCTTTTGTATGTGGATATCCAATTGAGCAGTCTTATAACCGAATTAAAAACCAGTTGACAATAGGAGCCTCCCTGGTGGTGCAGCGCACTATGAGGCAAACCGCTGCCACTGCAACTACAGCACGAGTTCGATCCCTGCCTCCAGCCAGGGAGGGGACCTACGTGGCGCAGCAGACCTCTCCTGCCTCGCCCGCTGCTGTCCTCAGCAGTGTGTTTCGGTGGGTCTTCCTGTACTACTCCCCACTCTTGTCTGGTGAATCCTTTCACCTCCCGTGACTCTGGCCTGTACCCCAGCTCTTGTATTTATAAATAAATACATCTTTTAAAAAAAAAATCAGTTGACAATATTATCAAAGCTTATTTCTGGACTCTCAATTCTATCTCATTGACAACATGCCTGTCCTTATGGTAGTACCTTACTATTTTGATTAATATAGCTTTGTAGTGAGTTTTGAGATAGAGAAATAGGAATCTCCCACTCTGTTCTTTTTCAAGATTGTTTTGGTTATTCTGAGTCGTTTGAATTTTCCACATGACTATAGGATCCATTTTCCTGTTTCTGCAAATGTCAATTGTGATTTTGTAGGTACTGTGTTGAGTTTGTAGATGAATTTGACATTTTAACAATTTAAAGTTTTCCAATCTATGTAATGTTTTTCCATTTCTGTAGGCCTTTTTAAATTTCTTTGAAAAGTGTTTTGTAGTTGAAAACAATATATATCTTGGACTTACTTTGTTAAATTTAGCCCTGGCATATTTTTCTTTTTGATGATATTGTAAATGAAATTTTCTTCTTTGCTTCATTTTTGGTTATTTATTGCAGTTACTGTATAGAAATACAATTTATTGTATATTTAACATATAATATTTGCATATTGATCTTACATTGTGCAAACTTGGTAGGTTTTTGGTAATTGTTTTTGATAGATTCCTTAGTGTTTTTCTGTATTCAAGAGTACATCATCAGGTAATAATATAGTTTTACTTCTTCCTTTGTTTTTTTGGGTTTTTTTTTAAAGATTTATTTATTCATATAAGAACTAGGGTACAGGCCAGAAGTGCATGGGGTGAGAGGATCCACTAGAGACAGAGTGGGGAGCAGAACAGGCAGATTGAAATACACTGCTGAGGGGAGCAGCGGGCAAGGCAGGAGAGGTTTGCTGTGCCATGTGGGTCACCTCTCTGGCTGGTGGCAGGGATCGTGCTGCAGTGGCTGTGTTTTGCTTCATAGTGCGTTGCTTAACCCACTGTGCCACCAGGGGAGGGCCCTACTTCTTCCTTTGTAATTTGAAAGTCTTCTATATCTTATTCTTACTTAACTGCCCTGGCTGGACTGTCCTGTAACATTGATGAATAAAAATAGGGAGAACAGACAACTTTGTCTTGTTCCTCATCTTAAAGAAAGTACCCAGTCTTTTACCATTAAGTATCATGTTAACTGTGGGTTTATTGTAGATGTCCTACATCAGGTTGATGAAATTCTCTTCTATTCCTAGTTTGTTGAATGTCTTATCATAAAGTGGTCTTAAATTTTGTCAAATGCTTTTTCTCTTTCTATTGAGATCCTGTAGAATTTGACCTTTCTTCTATTAATGAAATGTTTTACATTAATTGACTTTTGGATGTTAAGCCAATCTTGTACTCCTGGGATTTACCTACTTGCTCATGGTATCTAGTCCTTTTTATACTCTACAAGGCAAACGTGAACTTACAAAATCTGCTTTTAGGAAAATGGAAGTATTATAAGGTATTATTACAAACATATTTTCAGTATTAAAAATAAAATTCAGTCTAAGGATCCCTAACATATTAAAACATTAGATAATTTCCACTTCCAAAAATATTATTTACACATAACTTTCCAGGAACACGATGGTCTTCTAAAATAAGGCACAGGGCCTCCCTGGTGGTGCAGGGGGTTAAGCACCACACCGTGAAGCATCCACGGCCACTGTAGGACAAGTTCGATCCCTGGCCAAGGAGCTGACCCACATGACGCAGCAGACCTCTCCTGCCTTACCTGCTGCTCCCCTTAGCAGTGTGTTTCAGTCAATCTGCCTGTTCTGCTCCCCACTTTGTCTTTGGTGAATCCTCTCACCTCCCATACCTCTGGCCTGTACCCCAGTTCTTGTATGCATAAATATATAACTCTTAAAAAAATAAAATAAGGCACAGCTATGCTTATAAAATGGGAAAATTAATACTTGGGTTTATTTTAGATGTAAAACCATGATCTAATTATCAAGACAACTAGCTAACTCTCTCTGTATTTAATTCATTTAGCAAAAGCGTGCAATCGTATTTTTGCTCACTTTATGTGTGTTCAGAACACCAGAGACCTTTGGAACAGATCCTGCAAATTCTTTTTGAAGTAGATATTATCAACAGAACACCAGTAACTCTTATTATATCCTCCTTTATTAGATTGTCTCTTTGCCTTTACATAAACTTAGATGTTTTAAAATAGCACTGCATTTTTTTTTTTCAATAACCTGGCAGGCATGAATTTTCAGACAAGGAGATAATCACTGCCAGTTGATGCCGAGCAATCAGTACTCTGAAGCTTGAGGTTTCACATTAGATGTAGAGACTATAACAGGCTCTTTTTACTCCTGGCTCAGTGTTGTAGCCTTGGAACAGGTCCCAAGGAGTAGTCCCTTGTTGAACTGTTCAGTCTTTGTGATATGTGATGGCTGAAATAATCTTACTCTCAAAACTTTTAAAATAACTTGGATTTTTTTCTTATTGCATTGTTGCAAAGATAACACATGAAGGTTTGAAAACATTTGTATCTCTTCATTTAATAAACTAGGCAGAGTTTGGTGCAGAGTTAGAAGAGCAAAGAGGACAGATTCCAGGAACAAGATAACTGCCTGGGCAGCTCCCACATGGGTACCCCAAATCTCCTCTTACTTATTCAGGGTCATTGAGCCCAACTTGCTTTCTTTGGTTGATAGCCTATGCACCTTCAATAAACATTTTATGACTAAAGCATATGTAACTTGATATACAGCTGGAAAAAAAGTCTCCCTCTTCTTAAGACAATTTTATTATGACATTAAAACTTAGATTTGGGGTGTCTTTCTGAGTATTGAATGCACAGACTATTTGGTCTGGTAAGGTGACATAACCTTAAATGCTAGCAGAATAGAGCTGGGGTCAGAAGTTGTTCATCTAATTGGAAATTAAAATTAAAAAAAAAAACCAAAACACTAAAAGAAAAAGGCCATGGCAAGGAGATGGAAGGTGTTTATGGGAAAGGTTATCATACTGTCTCTCCTTGGAGCAGCCCATCTGCATTTGAGGCACTGGGGAGACTAAAGCTTGGGGTTAGGGTGGGGGTGTCTAAGGAGATTTCCTGGCTTATGTGGACTTTACAAGTCAGTGATGTCCTGAAAGAAAATCAACTTATTTCTGGAGCATAGTTTATTCTTCCAGTCTTATTTCTGTACTTGCTGCACCCACTTAACAGGAGATAATCCTGCCTCTCTGGTTTCTGAGTGCCTCCATCCTGTAGGAAATCTCACACTTGACCTTGCTGCCTGGGGCAGATCTGTCTGGCAGGCACGTGCTCCCTGTCTCTTTGGCTCAAAGGACATCCAGCCTGGGAGAGCCAATTGTTACCTAATAAGAAATTGTTTTTCCAATAAAAATAACAAGGTAGCTTTAATTTAACAATCTGCAAAAAACTCCCAAGATAACTGAAAAGAAAGAAGGTACAGGCAGTGTGTATAACATGTTACCATTAGGAGAGAAGAAAGAATATTTATTTGTGGATGCTTATTTGCATATATGTGGAATATCTCTGTAAAAACATACAACAGGCTAAAACCTGTGTTATGTTGATAACTGGCTGGCTGGAAATAGGGATGTGAGAGACTTAGTTTTCATATATACCCTGTTTGTGTTTCTGAATTTTTAAAATCACATATGTGGTGGGTGTAAGCTATTTTTTTTTTTTTTTGGTGATGCTTTTAATTTTTATGTAATATTTATTTGGTGTTTTAATTTTTTTTTCCCATCACAGTTGTATTGATTTGCCATTTGTTTGCAAAGGAATATGTTTGGTAGTGTAACTTCACACCTTGACATGTGCACAAGCTTCACTTGCTCTCCAGCAATGCTCTGGGCCCAGCCACTCTCTTTACTCCAGCCTCCCACTGCTAGCCACCATAATTTCTAGAGTCTAAGAATTATTTTTGTTGTGTTTCACCAGTTTGTTTTCTTTGCTTATTATAAACTATTCAAATTAATTGTTGCCAATCAAAGCAATTTATACAGTCCCTAGAAGTGATATTTATAAAGCACATATAATACCATAGCTTATAATAGCATTTAAAGATTTATTTTTATTTATTTATGCATACAAGAACTGGGGTATAGGCCAGAGGTGTGGGGGGTGAGAGGATTCACCAGAGACGAAGTGGAGAGCAGGACAGGCAGATGTACTGAAATATACTGCTGAGGGGAGCAGCAGTCAAGATAGGAGAGGTCTGCTGCCCCATGTGGGTTAGCTCCCTGGCTGGGGGTGGAACTCTTGCTGCAGTGGTTGCTGATAGCTTGATAGTGCTGAGACTTAACCCCTCCCACCACCAGGGAGGCCCTATAGTAGCATTTTAAATGAACCATTGTGTGCATGTCTAAAACACACAAGTAACAATAAACAAAACACCTTTGTATGTAGGAAATGAACTGGAAGGAGATACACCAGAGGTTAAGGGTGGTTTCTGAAGCCATAGGTATGCTCTCCTTTTTCCATTATTTCCAATTTTCTTTTACCTTGTATTTCATAATAGTGAAAAAATAAACAAACTTTATAGCAAATAAAATAAACTGCTTTTTCTCCTTTGGTCATTGCAACTGAGTTGTCCAGGAGAGAACCAAGTCATCCCCGTGGTCTTGGCTCTAAGAGTTAGGCTCAGAGCAGAGATGAGGTCAGAGCAGAGATGAGGTCTTGAGACAGTGGGCAGAGTCACAAAAAAAGACAGTAAGAATTCCAGCTGTCTTCCACCTGTGCAATTTTTTTTTTTTTCAGCTTCACCACAAATGTTTGTTCAAGGTGGGAGTCAGGTTTTTCTGACTGGATGTACTTTCCCCTTAATGCTTCCTTTATTTAAAGTTAACATAACTAGGGATTCCCTGGTGGTGCAAGGGGTTAAGCACTGCACTATGAAGCATCTGCAGCCACAACAGCACAAGTTTGATCCCTGGCTAGGGAGGGGACCCACATGGCACAGCAGACCTCTCCTGCCTCGCCTACTGCTCCTCTCAGCAGTGTATTTCAGTCTATCTGCCTGTTCTGTTCCCCACTCTGTCTCTGGTGAATTCCCCCACACCTCTGGCCTGTGCCCCAGTTCTTGTACATGTAAATAAATAAATCTTTTTTAAAAACCCACAAAACATAACTAGGTGCGCTTTGGTTGTTTATCGTCTCTGGTTGTTATTTACTCTCAAATAAACACTGGAAGCATATAATCAGCAATAGCTTAATGAAACCATAGTACTTGCAGCATTCTCAAATAGGTACAATATAAAATCTGTCATAAAGGTCAGAAATGAAAGGTAGAACAAATTTTAACATAGCTACAATGGCAGCAGAAGCTCTACATCTTATTTACCTATAGGATTCCCATAGCATTTTTTAAATGAAGCATTATCCCACAAGAATGATGAAATCATTCAAATTAAATTGATACAGTGTACACAATGGTTTATTAGTAGTACACTAGCAATATAAATATAAGTGCCCCATAGAATATTCTCTTACAAATACTCAACTGCTTTATCCTCAGTAACCTTTCACTTTATCTTACATAATTAAGTGTAGGGACTTTTTTTTTTTTAACTTTTACTATATGCCGACAGGTCCTTAGTGTTACTGGACTAATTATGATCCATAAATATGTTACCCACATAACTGGGTCTTGTGAAAAGAAAACTTTGGCTCCCACGTCTACTTTTCAGTGTGGTGACTTTTCACAGCGCTCTATTTAGCATCTCAAAGCAATATTTATCTATGAAAATATAGACATATCGGGAAATCGCTAAAATATTTTCAAACTATGCTAACCAGGGGAAATTTCAAGGATATATTTATGTAGCTTGCTTCATGTTAGGTTGGAAAGTTCAGCAAAGCCCTGAAAGCTATTTACTGGGCACAGGGTGCTGCTATCCCTCTCCTTGGAACAGTGCAGGTTATCAGCATCAAAGCCAATCTCGCACCTCCAGTTGCACTCATTATAGTGAGAGTTCTTCTTCCTCCAAGAAACAGCACAGTAATGATGCAGATCCTGGCTGAATCTCTAGTAATATCCAAAGCTCAATAGGCATATCTGGCGAGCTAAGAACTCCCAGAAACAGAATGCCTTGAATTGTCTGAATTATCACCTTCCCAACTGCCCTGTGTGGTCTCTGCAACTCCCTCCTCTCCATGCTTTGTACATGTCTTCGTTCTTAATCTTTGCCATTGTACAAGAATGCGAATTGCATGTTCTTTTTTCATATTCCCAGAACTTTCTTTGCAAGATGTGCTTGAAACATTGAATTGGATGAATTCCATGAAAGGAATTCATGCATTTCTTCTGTATTGCTACTATGTTATACTGGCCCTCAAATGTCAGATTACTGGATGACTCAGATCTACGGACTAGAGGAGCCCTTTAGCAAAGAAAGATTTCCTTTCACCATTTTCCCTAGTTCTTCCAGTCCAGTCCTGGTCCCCTTATCGCTCAGCTGACCTGGGCTGTGTAGGTGGTGGTGGTATGCATAATAAAACACCTAACCCTTGGATTTGATTCTGTCTTTATAAAGGTTTAATTAGGAAGTGTGAATTCTCTCTTCGCAGCAGGCAGCAAACAGAGCAAGAGGACTATATTATTGCTGAGAATCAACATAAGAATCATCTGAAAATGGGCCTCCCTGGTGGCGGAAGGGGTTAAATCTCAGCACTATAAAGCTATGGCTAGTCACTGCAGCACAAATTCAATCCCTGGCCATGGAGCTAACTCACATTTCCTGTCTTGCCCACTTGCTGCACCCCTTAGCAGTGTATTTCAGTAGATCTACCTGTTCTGCTTCCCACTCTACTCTGGTGAATCCTCTCAGCAACCCCACTCCATACCTCTGGCCTACACCCTTCTCAGCACCCACCCCACCCCCACACCTCTGGCCTACACCCCACCTCTTGTATGCATAAATAAATAAATCTTTTTTAAAAAACCCTATCATCTGAAAAGAGAGCAATAAAATTTCTCTAGAAGGAAAATGCCTTTCAGACCCTTGGAAGAGAGTTGTCCACCCTCATCCACTGGCTTTGATCTCCAGGACTTAATTCCAGCCAGGTATTAGCTTTGGCCTGCTCTTTGTTTCTATGCCAGGAACGTAGACCAAGCGTTCATACTTAGATCAAAAAGAATAGCAACAAAAAACTGGCTGTCAGGGTCAGCCATAACATAACACGGCAGATAAGAAGTAGGAACACTCTTGGCTGTCATTCTAGAGGGACAGGAGCAGAGGTAACCTCTGAGTGGCAGTTAACCACCTTCCCCGAGAGCTGCAGCCACTGCTGATCAGGACTTCCTAAAGGCAGCAGCTGTCACCTTACTTCCAGGGGGAGATCACATTGTGGGCAGAGTGCAGACAAGGGGGTGGGGGTCACCATCTGAGAAATCAACACCACCCGAGCTCTGGTGGGGGGGTGGCATTGGTAGAATGAGCCAATAGTTTCTAAGCACTCTCCAACTTCTCCTTCCCCTCCACACACATGCCCATACCCTCCTGGTCACACCTTGCATTCTTTCCTTTAAGCCTCCTTCCAATTCTATTTCATGTTTTGTGGTCAACTCAGGTAGAAGGTTGTAGATATTATGATGCAAAAATATGGTCTGGCTTTATATATGCAAATACGGTGGGAGAGGTGGGTGGGATGGGAGAGGGTAACAACATGAGTATAGTATTAATTTTTCGTAGCCCAAGATAACCCTTTAACCACACTGATGCCCCCCCAACACTGCTCTTCTGGCCCACAAAAGACCGGGGCCACATGAGCTTCCTCTCATCGATCCCCAACTTCTGAAGACTTCATCTCTTTGGGCAACTTCCATTTCCTCACCCCAAACTCACTCATCCCTTTGCAGTGTGGCTCCCTCTTCCTCTTCTTTCCTGAGAAAATCCACTTTTTGTAATCTGTGTCCCCTGCTTCTCTGGGAGAAGCGTTCATAGAACCATGTGACCAGGTGGTCTCTCACTGACCGGGAAACTTGGGAGTCATCTTTACACCTCTTGGGGCATAGAATTGCACAACCCTTCTGGGTTCTTCTCAGGCTACTCAAGTAATCAAAGGAAAAATCAACATAATGACATGCACACAGGGGCACACCAATGATCATGCACGTCCAGAAAAAGAGATGAAGTGAGGGGATCTTGGGTGTTTCACAGGACAGGGAAGGTGACTTCATCTGTACTTTGAAAGGTAAGATGTATTTGTTAGATAGGAAGGGCATATTCACTGATAAACCTGTCCGTACATGATACCCCTTTCCCTGGCTACATTCTTCTAGGTCATAGATAGAGCAGTAATTGCTTCTTTGATTAGGAGTAGAGCAAAGGGATTAGGGAAAAGCCAAGAGCTTCTCCTTAGTGTTTAGCTCTCTTTCAAAATAAGTCATTTTCCCTAGTTTTCATTGACATTTTAGATATCACACTATACTTAGTCTCTTGAGATCTTTATTCCTGGTGTGTGTGTGATACATATATATATATATATATCTATATATAAAACCAAATTTTACATATTGTTTTGTAATAGTATTTTGCAATTGAATTTTGGCAATTCTACCCGTGCTCATTTCACTCTTCTTATTAATTTAAAGCTAAAATTTATCCAGCAACAGTTATGTCACTGCCAATTGACTCACCTCATATTCTGATTTAATATCACAAGGAGAGAAGGCAACGGAGAGGGTGGCTTTCTTAATGGTGCGAGGACTTTGTCCTTTCTGACCTGAGGACTGCATGTACTCAAGATAGCACAGGGGGGCCTCCCTGGTGGCGCAGTGGGTTAAGCAACGCACTATGAAGCAAACCGCAGCCACTGCAGCACGAGTTCGATCCCTGCTGCCGGCCAGGGTGGG
>JAGFMF010011446.1:53943-108268 GCA_019455555.1 Galemys pyrenaicus | reverse complement strand
CTCTCCTGCTGTGCCCGCTGCTCCCCTCAGCAGTGTACTTCCGTTGATCTGCCTGTTCTGCTCCCCACTCTCTGTGGTGAATCCTCTCACCCCCCCACCACACCTCTGGCCTGTACCCCAGTGCTTGTGTGCATAAATAAATAAATCTTTAAAAAAAAAATTATCAGAGATGCAGACACAAATATGTATGAAGGGTATTTGTTACAATATTACTTATAGTGGTGAAAACCTGAAATAACATATATCCATGATAGGAAATGATTAAATAATGTACCATCTCTACAGTAGAATACTTTATTATTACCTTTTTAATTTTAGTATATGTAATATTCATCATCGTTTTAGAAAATTGTAATTCCTTATAGCCCACTAAACATCAGTAGTGAGAATTATTATATATTAAATATACATTTTAAAAAATATTTATTTATTTCTGCATACAAGAGCTGGGGTACAGGCCAGAAGTGCGGGGGTGGAGTGAGAGGATTCACCAGATACAGAGTGGGGAGCAGAACAGGCAGATTGACTACTGAGGGGACAGCAGGTGAGACAGGAGAGGTCTGCTGCGCCATGTGGGTCCCCTCCCTGGACGGGGATCGAACTCGCGCTCCTCTGCCTGATGCTCTCGCGCTCCTCTGCCTGATGCTCCACAGTGCGGCGCTCAACCCGCTGAGCCACCAGGGAGGCCATAAATATACCTTTTAATAGTATAAAAAATGATTTATGCTGAGTTAAGTGACAAAAACACAGGATACAAATTGTGCTTTACTATGTATATTAGTTTACTAGGACTGCCCTATAAAAAAATGTCACACTGGGGGGTACAAACAACAGATATTAATTTTCTTGATGTTCTAGAGACTGGAAGTGTAAGATCAAGGTGTTGGCAGGTTTCTTCTGAATATATAATCATTTGCAGATGGTGACTTTCTTCCCGTGTCCTCACCTAGACTTTCTGGGCGTCTTTCTCAGGGCATCCTAATCTCTTTTTATAAATACACCAGTTAGATTAAATTAGGGTCCACTCTAATGGCTGTTCTTGATTACTGCTTATAGGTCCTATCTCCAAATACAGTTACATTTTAAGGTGCTAGGGATTAGGACTTCAGCATATGACTGGAGGTAGAGGGGGGAAGCTTGGAAGACACAATTCAGTTCATAGGACTATGAGTCTGTTATTGTTTTAAAATGCACAGAAAGGGCTTCCCTGAGGGCGCAGGGGTTATAGTCTCAGCACTATCAAGCTATTGCTAGTCACTGCAGCATGAGTTCGGTCTAGGCCAGGGAGCTTACTTACCCACATGGTACCACAGACTTTTGTTTTGCCCACTGCTCCCCTGAGCAGTGTATTTCAGTCAATCTTCCTGTTCGGCTCCCAACTCTGTCTCTGGTGAATCCTCTCACCCTCTGCACTTCTGGCCTACACCCCAGTTCTTGTATGCATAAGTAAATAAAAATGAATCTTAAAAAATAAAATAAAATGTATAGGAAAAGTAAGATTGGAAAGAAATGCAGTAGACCTATGGTTCTGAATAATCCTGAAGATTTGTAATATGTGAATCTTGGTAATTGTTTTTGCTGGTAAATTTGCAGATGTATAAGCCTATTTCACATGAAGGAGGATGGCCTGTGGCACAGCCCCTATCCTTATTATCTTTTTGCAGCAATTTTCATCAAGGGTTAAAAGAACTACTTAATTTTTTGGTGCTACCATACCATGTTTCACTGGGGAAATATACTATAGAGATAAAAAACTGACATTGTATCGCTCATAAATATATAAACAATAATAAATATTAACGGTTAAGAGAGGTTCTTTGTGTGGTACAATGATATAAATTTTTTTGTTCTTTTATGGTTTTTGTTATGAGTATGGATTAGGTTTTTTTTTTAAAGATTTATTTATGGGGTACAGGCCAGATGTGTGGGGAGGTGAGAAAGAGTGGAGAACAGAACAGGCAGATGGACCGAAATACACTGCTAAGGGGAGCAGTGGGCGAGGCAGGAGAGGTCTGCTGTGCCATGTGGGTCAGCTACCTGGCCGGGGATCGAACGCGGTGCAGTGGCTGTGGATGCTTCATAGTGCGGTGCTTAACCCCTTGCGCCACCAGGGAAGCCCTGGATTAGTTTTAAAATTAGGAAACAAACGTAGATTGTTTAAGAAATATTGAAAATTTCAACTTTCCACGAAAAACTATGAAACCAAACTTGACATTCTCAGTTTCAGACTTTGTAGGTCTTTAAATTAATTCTGAATTCTATTCAATTCAACACATATTTGTTGAGCACGACACTGTGCTTGGTGCTGTACTCCAAAGCTTCATGGAAGACCACTTGACTTGTCTGAAAATTTTTACTCTAGTTAAGGCAACTAAAAACCCCGCTGTTGACTGTGAAAACTACTATAAATAAAATATGGAGGCTTAGAGATAAATTGATGAAAGTCTTCACAGAGGTGACTTTCTTTCAAGTTGATCCCTGAAGATAGAGTAAGATTTCACCATTCAGAGGAGGAAATAGGGTGTCATTTCAAAAGTCAGGTTTTCAGGCAGGTGAGGTGTCTAGACACATTCCTGAAACCTTAGGGAAGAGGGATTTGGTCAAGGCTGGAATGGGAAATGAACTGTTGGAGGCAGTTTGTTGGTAGTGAGACTAGGGACAAGCTCTTCACCGTGGTTCTTGAGTAATGATAAGGAATCTTTAGGATGCCAGCAGCTACATAGAAATAGGGGGTAGTCAGATTTGGAACTAGAATTGGCAGAATTGTTTTGTAGGGAAGTAGGGAAAAGGCCTCCAGGGAGGAGACCCGGCCTGTTAGCTACAACATAGGAGGTTAGAGAGAGTGCCAGGGAAGGGCAGCTTGATGGGATTTCTGAAAGAGGTGGAGAAGTGATGGTCAGAAAGTTAATTCAGCCTCATTTCCAAAGTGCAGCTTCTTGCATCAAATTCCTAAAGTATCATTTATACAGGTCAATGCTGAAGAAACTCACTGTATGTGTTTTTAACCAAAGTATTCACAAATAAGTTTGTATGTATGTGTGCGCTTGCATTTTCTTTTGCTATAGCTGTTTAGTAGTACTCCAACTTACTACCAAATAATCACCATTATAGTATTATTCCTATTTTATATTTGGAGAATGGAAGCACAGAAAGATGATGTTTTAGAATTTGTCCATAGTCACAAAGGCAATACAAAGCTACTGTCGTTCTATTTAAAACATTAATCAAAATGGTAAGAAAGCAGGTATCATGCACTGGATTTAGGGAGCACCTGGAAATTCATGATCACATATTTTAGCACTTTTAGTATTTAATGTGTTCAATTTAAGTCAAGTGTTTACTGAGCACTTACATGGAATAGAGAAAAAATTTTGTGGAGTAGAAAAGACTTATCATTTAGCTTAAAAAGCTAAACTAATTATGAAACACTGGCTTTTTCCAATAAAGCAAGGAGTCAAGTAAGGATATTTTACTTATTTATTATATTTTTATTCTACTTTTTCTTAACAATGTTTGCTTTGTTTTTTAGGTGTAGTCCCTATAGAATTCCCACCACCAATTCACCTGTGCACCATCACCACAGTCCCTTATGCTCTTCCAGTCACTGCCTTGGTCCCAATTCCTCTCTCTTCCCTGCAGAATGTCTCTGATTTGTAGTTGTCTGTTTGTCTTTGTTTTGTTGCTGATGCTATTTTTTTCCCCCTTGATCTCCTATATTTCGCATATAAGTGAGACCATCCTTTGTTTTTCTTTTTCCTTCTGACTTATTTCCCTCAAGCTCCATTCATGTTTCTGTGAATGGCACTAGTTTAAAGGATATTTTATTTAATAAATAATAAGTTTAGTATAAACTACAGATGAAAGGGCCTATATAAATGTAAAGTTACTGTTGGCATTTAGACTTAAGAACAATTATATCTTTTTATATTTTATAAATCCTTTAATCTCATGATTTCAAAGTGTTTAGTAAATAGGAACTCATTAAGGAGCATTCCATCACTATGAGATAGTTTTTACAGCCAGCAGAGTGCTTTTCAGTCTCTTTAACTGGAGTGATCAGTTTCATAGGTTTAGATGGGGAGAAGGTAAGAGATTCATCCAATAAGATGGTGCTAAGTTAGTGGTTGATAAAGAAATAGAATGTAGTTTCTCTTGACATTCAAAACTGCTTTGGCCAGTAACTTTTTAAAATTAAGAAATAAATACTTTTATAAAACATTCAAACAAGGAGATATGATTTAAGTTTTCCCTTTGATATTAGCAAAAGAAATTTCTAAACATGAACTTGCCTGACTTAATAATGTATAAACCTAGACTCCAATCCAGAATATCTTTTTTATGAAACATAGAAACCTAAAGTAATGCTTTAATTTTAATGTTCTAAGGCACTTTATACTTTTCAAAGTGCTTTCATTTTATTATTTCATTTCACATCATGAAAGCTTTCATCAATTTAGAAATTTGAGTAAAGCAAGGGAAGCAGTAGAGATGAAAGCAAAATCAATTCTTAAAGCAATTGAGCTGGAACTGCTGTTTTTATTGGTAAACTTCAGCATAACCCTTCACCACTCAGACCCTGGTCTGAAAGAATAGTGAGTCAGCTTTGGCCGGTAATAAATAGTTCAGTCAACACTACCAAGCAGATGGACTTAGTAGAGAGAACCTTTTCATCAGATTTTGTAAGTGGTGTCTTTTGTCATTCAGCGAGAGTAATTGGTGGAAAATTTTTTAAATTCTCTGTAAGGACTAGATAACAGAACAATTGAAGTTCACAGGAAATCTAACTTCCTATATTTCAATGCTTTTATATTTTTGTTTTCCTGAGAATTTTTTGTGATTGAAGTTATATTTACAAAAATGTAAATATCTGTTTGAATTATGTTGATTATGATGCAATCATTAGAATGATGGGGAGTCATTTGGGAAAAAAACTGATGTTATCAATAATGATAATAAATGCTGCTATTTCCTAAGAGTTTTTTGTGTGCCTGGCTCTGTGCTAAGTGCTTTTGTAACAGGGTAGTCCCTAGGTGAAGGGGAAGTTTCAAAGTCCCTGTGTTCCCTAAGTAGGGTGGAGCTGAGCAGGGATAAGAAGATGCTAGAGAAGAGATTGGAGACAAAAAGGAGGGAAGAAAGAAGCAGGATGGAAAGCATCCAGGAGACTTAGAAGAGGCACGTGGAGCAGCGGGATATTAACTGCGCTTGATTCTTGGCCCGAGGCTGGTTGGAACAGATGCGGGTGAGAGACCCGTGGGGAGCTTAATAATGGCTTTTATCTTAATTTTAACTTTGCTCTTTTCCTTCTAGATTTGTCTAACCCGTTCCTATGGGTCGCCACTTAGACTAGGTCGTCCTTTAGACTTGTGGCAGGCTTTTGGGCCTTGCTTTGGGCCAATCCTATCTCAAGAAAATGGGTAACTTTGGATGCTTAATTTCTTTGTCTTTTCTGTATTGCTTATAGATTGTATTAAAGTTCCTTTTCATTAAAAGCCTTATATATTTGTGTAAATGCGGCTGATGGCAGAACCCATTTAGAGCGGGCAAGTTTAGAGCTTCTAAGGCGCCCCTCTTCTTGCCCTGTTAACACTTTGAAGCATTAATTCTTTAACCCTTTAAATTAGAGCTGCTCCTACATCGATTTCCCTTGTACTTGAACTATGTTCAAGGAACTATGTTCCCTGTTCAAGTACACGCTGCTTTCCTTCGCTTACACTATTTTTTTCTGCCTAGAAAACTCTTATCTTTGACTGTCAAAATTTATTTGAAGACTTTGGCATTAGTCTGTGTCTCCCAAAATGAACATCTTTAATGTATAAATATTCATAGGAATTAGGCCTCTGATCCTTCCGACAGCCATTTCAAGTAAGCAGGTGGCATAACATATATTATAACTAGTAATAAGAGGTGAGTGCCAAAACAAACCAAACCAAAACAAAAACAAAACAAAGAGACAAGGTTAGCTGGGCGTGACCCTAAGGCTGAGGCTAAAGAAGAGCCTGTCCTGACGTCCCGAGACCCACCCAGTCTGCATCTAGAAGGTGTGCCCCTTCCACTGATACTTCGAGGGGTCCCCTACAAAACCGTGACCCGCACTTTGTAGGAAGAGCTCAGCTCCAGCTGCAGGCGCCCGCGCACAGGCACCTGGACGGGGGCCGGGCGTCCCGCCTCCGCTCTCTGGAATCCAATCATTGGAGACCCTGGGGTACGTCCCGCTGCCGACCACGCCCTCAGCCCCGGGGCAGGGGGCTCTTTAAGAGCCGCCGGCTCCGTGGAGGGTGCTGGGTTGTAGCCTGGGAGGCCCGAGTGTTGAGCCCTGAGGCGCTCGCGCGCGCCAGAACAAGCGGCCTCCTTTGCGCCTTGCGCCGCCCGCCCACCGGGGGCTCCACCGCCCCAGTCTCGGCCTTACTAGCCCGCACCCTCGCGCCCGGCAGGTCCTTCGTGTACCCGTCGGGAACTTCGTACCCCTCACACTCCCCCGGCGCCCGACGGGGCAGCCTCGGGGCAGCCTCGGGCCATGGTGCCCTCCGAGGAGGATCTCGCGGCCGCGCAGGGAACTAGCGAGGCGCAGCCTCCTGACCCCACGCCCATGGGGGCCGCTCCGCTGTCCGACCCGGGACCCTCAGATGGCCCCGAGGCGGCCGCCGAGAAGGTGGAAGTAGAACTGACCGGGCCGGCGGGAGCCGAGCCCCCGCAACCCCCAGAGGGCGGCTGGGGCTGGGTAGTGATGCTGGCCGCCATGTGGTGCAACGGGTCGGTGTTTGGCATCCAGAACGCCTGCGGGCTGCTCTTCGTTTCCATGCTGAAGACCTTCGGGTCGGAGGATGATAACAACATGGTCTTCAAAACAGGTGAGGCGCGGCGGCAGCCGGGCCAGCCCCGCCGGCCAGCCCCGCGCGCGCGGGCGGGCTCGAACGGGAGGGGTGAGAGTTGTCGCTCCGGGGCCTCAGCGTGTCTTTGTATTGAAGAAAAAGTCTGTAAAATAGACTTTTAATTTTTGAAAACAAGCACACTTTTAGTTCCAGACCCAACACCACCACACTGTCATTTTTGCGACCATGACGGTTGGGTTTTGTTCATCTGCCTCGGGAGCTGCAGATGTGGAGTGTGTGTTGGGGAGAGGCATGGTTGGAGAGAGGAAGGAGATTTATTCCAAGGTCATGGGGAGTTCTGAGGGAGTCCCGCCAGAGCCACGGTTTCGTTTTTTTTTTTTTTTTTTTTTTTTTGTGGGGGGNGAGCCACGGTTTCGTTTTTTTTTTTTTTTTTTTTTTTTGGAGGGGGGAGTGTTGGAAGGGGCAAACTGCTAAATATAGAAAACCTAAGTGGTTGCCTGCTGTAGTGTTCTTTGTGATGTTTTAGCCATATACTAAACTATTTGAAAAAGCTGCAGACTCAACGCTCTTTTCCCTGGAGAGCTTCTTACACGATTTCTTGACTGGTTAGGCAAAAAACAAGTCCAAGACCTGTGTAACTCCTTTGCGTACCCTATTTCACTTTAAACTGCAAGGCAGGCATTGTCAAACCCATTTAGGTGAGGGAACTTCTGAAGCTTGCTGAAGTGAAGTGCCTTGGTGAGTGGCAGGATAGAGATACTGAAGAGTATCTATCTTATGACTTAAAGGGCTAAGTGATTTCCATTTGTACTAAATCAGGCTTCCTCCCTGCCATTTGAGAAACTTTATATAATTAATAGTCTTTTTTTTAGAGTGGGTATTTCTTAGGTCTTTAGTACACTATGCATAACTTATAATAAGTTCTAAGGCAGATGTAGTGTTGAATTTTAAGACCTTGTATAGGCAGTATGACACTATAGATGTCATTCTGCAACTTGCTTTGCTTCTATTATGTGATTTAGTCACATAATACCTCAATTTGAATTGGTACCCTTAATTCTTTACATTTTAACTGATAGTTTTCCAGTGTGAATATACGTACCCAGACTCTTTAATAGACATTTGATTTCTCCAAAACTTACTTACTGTACACAATACTGTAGTGAATGTGCTTCATGTTTCCTTGCCCGTGCCATTAAGATACCATATTTAACCTGAAATTTCTGTTCTTTAAATAGCTTTTGAAGCTGCTGTGTTAACAGGTCACAGGGCTAGGTACAAGTGTTTAAAATGTAATACCATAGCTGTATAAATAAACATATGCAATAGTAAGCAAAAATATTTTATATATTTTTTTAATATAAATTTTGGATATCTGGGAGAGAAAAGTTCAAGATGACAGAATTGAGAGTGTCAAAATTTTAAAGACTAACCAGTTCCTTTAGGCTCTAGTATAGCCTTGCTTGGTGTTACAGCTCTTTAGTGCAGTCAAAACAACCAGATAGCAGTCTTTGTTTGCTATGGTTTTTGCAAGCTCAGGTGAGTAGATTAATTGGTGTCCATAGCTTATTTTTTTCCTCCTTCCTTTCCTCCTTTTTTTTATTTTAAGAGCATAACTGCTAGCAAGAAGGGGCGAGAGACACATGGTAGGTTTGACAGGGACCAGCATTTTCAAAGCCATCTACCTCTCATCCCCAAAGTTACTAGTGGCCACAAAATCCCAAGGCTGGGTAATTGAAGATGAGGGAGGGAGCAGAAAGGACCCTATTCTCTGGACCCTTTGAAACTCTGTATTTTCAGTTTTGATGAATATCTGTCTTCAGATACTCAGTTAAACCCTTGATAATTTTCAGTTACGTTTGTGTTTGTGTGCATGCATATCATATAAACAGTTGAATAGGTATGCCAGTGCCAGTGGCATACTGAAGATCTCTGTGTTTATCTGCCTGACCACCATGCTTCGTAGCGCTCTTCTAACTGCACAGAGGTGCCCAAATTAGAGTAAGTGGAGTCTGAAAATCAGCCTGTGCTCCTCCGAGTGCCCTTTACCTGATTCCTACGATGGGATCCTGTAAACGCGTATTACGGCAACTGCATTGTACACTGGCCTTTACTTGGATGCTTGGTGACATGGGTGACATGTATGCAAAAGACAGATTTAAGAACATTTAAAACCTCAGCTATGAAAAAAAGTGACAGGATAGTCTTTTAGCCAGTTATTGTTATTACTGAGATTCTGTTGTCTGTGTCTTTCTCTACACACACACACACACACATTCATCATTTGCTGAAGTACCTGCTTTGATGTTAGTTCAGGCCTTTTCATTTCGTTTTGGTATTCTTAGGTTGAATCATCTGTGATCAAATAGAAGCAAACCTCAAGTATAATGCAAAAAAATGTCTGAGTTTGCTTCAGGCCTTTATATTTTGGAGTTTTGGTCCATTTTCTTTTTTTAAAGATTTATGTATTCAGACAAGAGCTGGGGTGCAGGCCAGAGGTGTGTGGGTGAGAGGATTCACCAGAGACAGAGTGGAGAGCAGAACAGGCAGATCTACTGAAGTATACTACTTAGGGGAGCAGTGGGCGAGACAGGAGAGGTCTGCTGCACTTGTGGGTCACCTCCCTGGCCAGGGATGCTGTAGTGGCTGTGGATAGCTACATAGTGCTGTGACTTAACCCTTTGTGCCACCAGCGAGGCCACAGTTTTGGTCCGTTTTCTATTCTCTTATTCCTTTCTGATTGATAAACCTTCATTAGAGAGGCATTAACTAACTTCATGTTTTCCTTTTCAGTGATTAACCCAAGGATGTACAGGGAGGTGCATTGAATCATGGTTCACATTTCTTGAGCGCTTTCCAATGTTCCAGGCCCAGTGCTAAGCACTTTACATGCCTTCCTGTTTAAACCTCATTGCAATCCTGTGAGATAGACCTTAAGAAATATCTTTCTTTTCAGATGTGGACACTAAAGTCTTCAAGAATTTAAGTAAGCAGTGGAGCTAGGATTTAATCTTAGAAAACAGGGTTTTTAATGATTAATCATATATCATTGGTTAGATAACATCCTGCCTTCTTATGTTGTTGATTAATTCAAGCATTAGCTATTGAGTTATATATCAGGAATTCTGGAGTTAGTAGTCTGAAAGATTAGTGTCCTTGTTTCTTGATCTTATTTTGCTATCTGTAAACAATTGCCACTTACTAGTTTCTCTTTGAAATAGATTGTTGAAGTGTGAAGTGAATTCCATGGAGAAACAAGATAGTTTCATATGGCATCAAGCAAAAGGCTGGGTTTTCTTTGAAGAATGTGCTCCTCTAGATTGAACCATAGTAGGACAGTGTATCCAGGCAGAACTGAATAGGAGCCTTTCTTAGGCTCACTTTTCCTCTTTAGGGCTCTCTTCTTATGTAACAGATAATCCACCTGAAATTTCTCAGGAAAAGGACTGAAGAAATTAATTCACACTAAGATTTATAAGTGAGTTTACATATCTTAATATCCTCATTCCTTCTGCATATGTTTACTAAGTGTTTAGCTCTCTGTGCTGGGCACTGGAGATGGATGTGGCAGAAAGAGACCAGCTGTTCCCAAGGAGCTTTAGATCTGTTGTGGAAGACACAGACTGTTTTCTCAAGGCATTTGCAATATACCAGAACTCAGTCTTATTCTGAAATATGGACATTCTAAGAACATTCCAGCAATGGCATAGCCTAGGGAAGACACTTAATGCCCTCTTTTTATATAATAGATCAGTTTGTGAAATTAAGACTTTGGAAAGTGGAAATTTAAGTTAGGCAGCAGAACCAGTGGAAAATGTTGAGTGCATTGCACTGCCCCATTCTGTCCCCCAGCTGCCAGTGACATGGTACTCAGAGATAAGACCTGCACACAGTGCTGCTCAGAGGGAGCAAGCTATACTGTCTCTTTTCAGTTAACTTTTTACCTGTTCACATGTGCATGGTTCTTGCCTGGGTGGTGGAGAATCAGATATTTTTGGGAAAATGCAAATAAATGCTACAATTACTAGATCTTTGTTTTTTCTTAGAAATTGCAAATTTGCTTTAACTTTACTGGGTATTAGAAAACTTATTTTTAGTTTCCTCATGGGACTGATAAAGTTCTTTTATCTTCTTGATGCAATGTCATGGACACCTCTGGGATCTTACCAGGGTTTACTTATCTGCTTGCTTCCTGGAAAAAGGAAAACATGTTAAGTGGTTTATTGACTTAAAAAAAAAACAACATTTAAAACAAGTATGTTTCTGGGCCTCCCTCGAGGTGCAGGGATTCAAGTCTCAGTGCTGTCTAGCTATTGCAGCCGCTGTGACATGAGTTCGATCTCCGGCCAGGGAGCAGGGTGCAGCAGACCTCTCCTGTCTTGCCCGCTGCTCCCCTCAGCAGTGTATTTCAGCAGATCTGCCTGTTCTGTTCCCCTCTGTGTCTCTGGTGAATCCTTCCCCCTGCCTCCCACCTCTGGTCTAGACCCCAGTTCTTATATGCATAAATAAATAAAATCTTTAAAAAAAAGTTTCCATAGTCGGTGTTTAGGGCAATCAGTGATATCCTTTTAAAGAAATGATGTCTTTGTTCTAGAGAGGCTTGGTCCTTAGTAATTCCCAAATGTGTTCTTTAATAGCTTTTCTCAACAGTAGAGATGTGTGGCTAAATAAGTTTGGGAAGCACTGCCCATTTTACTCAGATATTTAAAGTACAAATCAAGGTACTTTAAAAATCTAATAGTTTAAAGAAAAAGGATTATCAAGAAGATCTCAAATGGGTGGCTCTTTGGTCACAATATTTAGCGAGATTCTATTTTCTCCGCATGGAGGTAGATTACTCTTAGATAGTTATAATCACAAAGTAGGATTTTCAGTAGCATTTGGAATGAATGCATCCTCTAATGCCTCCCTCTCTGTAGTCGTACTGGCAACTCTGAAACTTCAAGGTGCTTTTGAAGTATTTTGTTGTTTTTATGTTTACAGTTGGCTGATATGTACAATCTGCAGTTGCATGCTATTCCTAAATTAACAGGTTTTGGCAGTAATTCAGAATTCAACTGCTGAATCTAGTATATACAGTGGGGTGCTAGGTGTGGGGGAAAGCTGCTTGCTTGTCTAACTAACCATTTCTGTGTTGTAGAAAATTTTTCAGTAACAGTGCTTTGTTAAGCTGTTGACAGTGAACAAATGATTTGGTTCACTGTTAAATACAGTTCTCATTATAAGAAAAATACCTGGGTCTCCCTGGTGGAGGAAGGGGTTAAGGTTCAGCACTGTGAAGCTCTCCGCAGCCACTGCAGCACAAGTTCAATCCCTGGCCAGGGAGCTGACCTACATGGTGCAGCAGACCTCTCCTGTATTGCCTGCTGCTCCCCTCAGCAGTGTATTTCAGTAGTACCACCTCCTTAGTGCCCCACTCTGTCTCTGGTGAATCCTCTCACCCCCATACCTCTGGCCTGTACCTCAGTTCTTGTATGCATAAATACATTAAAAAAAAAAAACAAAAACCTAAGTGTTACTTGCACTCTTGAACTGGAAGAGAGGATGGAAATCTATGGGGACTCAATTATGGCAGCTATTATACTTCATTTCTCTCACTCTTCTCCATCTTAAAACATCCAAGTATATGTTACATTTAAATTCATCTAAACTACCTACGAAAGTATGGTAGTATCTCACAAAAATTGTCCAGGATTTTGGAATGTTAAAGAAATGAGCACTTTGTGCTCTATTTCCAGAATGTTTCTGAATTAAAAATGACTGAATTGTGTGAATAGTGTATATTGATTATGAATGAAATATAATAATAGGAGTAACCCATGGTGTTTACTTACGGGATTCCTATTAATTAACTGCCAAAAGAACCAAATCAGTCAAAATAAAACATAACTGTTATTTCCAGAGAGGTCTTAGGTGTGTTTTAGATGAACTGTATGTTGTACTCTTGAAGAGATTTGCTGTTTTTATGGATCCTTGTCCAAGCCATCCACGTTGCAGTTCCTTGAGACTTGTATCTCTGGTGATGTATTTGCCTCACTTTCCTCCCATTCTTTTTTTTTTCCCCTTAAAGATTTATTTATTTACGCATACAAGAGCTGAGAGGATTTACCAGACAGAGTGGGGAACAGAACAGGCAGACTGACTGAAACACATTGCTGAGGGCAGCAGCGGGCGAGGCAGGAGAGGTCTGCTGTGCCATGTTGTTCCCCTCCCTGGGATCAAACTCGTGCTGCAGTGGCTGCAGTTTGCTTCATAGTGTGTGCGCCACCAGGGAGGCCCCATTTTTCTCCCATTCTTGAGCATCTCATAAACCCTGTGGTCCCATTCACTATCTTGGGGTTGTTGTTTCCAAATCTCTGTTATTATTATTATTAATCTGGACAACAGCCGCCCACCTCTAAATAGATATCCTTTGGTTGCTTAAATCAGGAAGTCTGGGATTCTCTTTGTTTCTCCTTTTTCTTTATTCTTCCCCTTCATATTTTGTTAAGTCAGAGTCCCTTTGTGTTTATGTCCTTAATGCCTCATAAATCAACTCCTTCTGTATCTTCAATGCTGTTTTATTTCATGCCTTCATTACTGTTGGCCTTTGGTTCCTTGTCTGGTCTACCTGTTCTCAGTCATACACTTGAGTGATTTTTCTAAAACATTGGAGCATGTCTTTTTTTTTTTTTAACTCATCAGTAATACCCATCATTTCTAGGTAAGTGTTGAGCACCAAAGGCCTCAAGATCGGTTCTTGTCTGACCCTGCAATGTTGCTTCTCACGTTTATCCCTTCTTGCTCACGCTTCAACCAATCTGAAGTTCTTACACTTTCCCAAATTTGTTCTGCTCTTTTGCTTCTGTTCCCTTGTGTATATTATACCACTCCTCTCTTTAGTGTGTGGTTACTCTTGTTAAGATTCAGATGAAATGGTTGGCCATTTCTTTATTTCTTAGGTCACAACCATTCCCTTATTAACAGTGATTTCATGTCATTCTTGTTCCATTTTTGATGCACTTGGAATATTTTAGGAGCCGTGTGAATTCAAACAAGTTAAGAATAAAGTTTAAAGGGGAAGACAGAAAACCTAATTTCAGCCTATTCTAATCTAGCATTCTTTGAAGGACATTTCTGAGATAATTCATATTTATTTAAGTGGTAATTTTCAAAGTTCTTTACTATAAGGAAAAGGCTTTCATAGCCTTGTGGTGGCAGTATCACCTCCATTTATAAAGAAGTAGTGACTTGCACAGTTTAGGGTTGGATCGCTTGATATCAATGTTTACTTCTACTAAATTGAGTTTAAGAGCATCTTTTTTAGCTGGGTAAATATTTGTACTTTTGGTAAATTGTCCTGGAATATATAACTCTGTCCTTAACACCCCTTTAAAATCATCGTTACATATTTATATGTTCTTTAGACACTTCCCAAGTTGTCAGAAATCCTATGAACTTGTTTTGGACTAGAATTTCATTTAGAGTTATCACAACCTAACTAGAGATTTGATCTCATTTAAATAAAACAAACAAATGCTAACACAGACTACACCCCAAACACTGCTCCGTCGGTCACCTCACTTTTAGCTCTGAGCACCTGTTTAGTCTGGTGCCATCCATGCAAGAACCACGGGTGTTTTTCCTGGCAGTTATTCAGAAAGAGCAACTCCGGCATTTCAGACCCGCTACACAAGACGCAGCCCATCTGAGACTGGAGTGCTGGAGGAAGGTCGTGCTTTTAGACATACTGCATCAAATGTGCACACTCATACCTTCTCTGCTAAAGTATTTTCATTAACAGCAAAATGTTTCCCTGACCTTGCATTTAGGAATTTGAACTAAGAATTGAGGAAATGACTTACCTTCTTCTCAGGGTGGGAGTCTTTTTTAAATTTAAAAATAATTTTAAATTATAGGGCTACAAATGAAGTAAAGATTTTGAAATAATGTACTGGCTCAAAGCAGTTTCTACGCTCCTTGACACACTCCTCTTGATAAAGAAAGATCTTATAGTGCATGAAAATTTTGATACATGCCTCCAATGATAGCTTACCTTTTTAGTAGGATTCCTTAATATTCAGAAAATAAACTGTTCTTCTGTATGTTATTCACCAGCTAGATTTTGTCATGTTAATGTATTGTGCTATTAGTTAGGGTTCACTTTTGTTTTCTAAAAATTGAATTGTAATATTGGATGTGCTTTTTTAAACTGAATATGCCTCTCTGGAATTTTGACATGCTTTCTTCAATCCCCTACTTGAAAATTACTGACTAAAGGATTTTCAAGTCAAGGTGTGCTTTTAAAAAAAAATCATTAGTTAAATATAAATGAATGGTCAGTGGTGAAACTAGTGGATAAAAATCAGGGAAGCATCACCTATGTTTTGCTGAAGAGTGAATTGCATCAATAGTGTTCTGCACATGTTTGGAATTTTATGATTTGTTATTTTTTTAAAAAATATTTTATTTATTTATGCATACAAGAGCTGAGGTACAGGCCAGAGGAGGGGGCAGTGAGAGAATTCAGCAGAGACAGAGTGGGGAGCAGAACAGGCAGATGGACTGAAATACACTGCTGAGGGGAGCAGCGGGCGAGGCAGGAGAGGTCTGCTGTGCCATGTGGGTCCCCTCCCTGGCGGGGGATTAAACTTGTGCTGAGGTGGCTGTGGAAGACCCACAGTGAGTTGTAAACCCCTTGTGCCGCCAGGGAGGCCCCATGATTTCTTTTTTCTAAAACCAATTCTGCGAAATGTTTTATAAAATTGGAAAACTATTACTGGAAAATAGAAATATTTATTGACTTTTCTGGATAGAGAAGTATTGATGCCCAGAGGTTAGTCTGGTGACCATATTTTTATACTAAAAAACCTTGTCATCTTGATTAATCATTCTTTTTATTAGTTTTGACTTTATGTTACAATTTTAAGTAGTAGCAGCTCAAAGGATTCACATTTTCAATGGTTGTTTAAATGGTGGACATTCCACAAAGTTAATTGATATTTTAGTGCAGAAGGGGGCAGAAAGTTGCCTTTGTTGTCCTGTATAACTCTTGAACTTTGACGGCAATGCCTCCAACTCTGTGATTATCCCTTAGTGCCAGGTTTTTAAATTTTTCACTTTCTGTTGGTGTATCTGTGGCTTTTAGCTTTTCTTTGTTGAATTGTGCTGTTTTCATAGTAGTAAAAATTATGGTTAAAATGATTCATTAATATTAGAATTATTATCTTAATGACTATAATAGTAAACTTGACTAAGAATAATCTGCTTTATAGGAATAAATGATAGATATATGGAGTTTTAGTTATGTTTTGTCTCTACTCAGAAAAATATTGATTATGGAATAGGCTGGAACTAAACTTGAACTAAAGGAATTTATGGGGCTGATAAAGGGACCTTGATTTTTAAATAAGACCAGATTACTTGAAACATTTTCCTTTTGGACCAAAATGGAGATATTTAGTATCAGATGCACAGTCATTAAGAAGTAGATCATGTGGTGTTACTCACCTAAGCCCGTTTCTTTCTTGGGGGAAGAAAGAGTAGGTGAGAGAAGGGTCAGAAGAGATAATAGATACATTTGTATTTGTATGCATAATTACACAGGAAGTATTAAATCTAGAGTTAATCTGAATTTTGATGGTTCTAATGTGTTTCTGGTACATAGATTATTTATTTGGGGGAGGAGCAAAGCAAATAGACTATTTTCTGTATATATAACCACTAGAAAATAAAATTGCAGAGGATTTTTTTTGATAAAAAATAATGGCATTTTATGTTTATTTTAACTGAAAGATTTAAAGTAATAATTTTAAATGATTTAAATTTTAGATCACTCATCAGTCTGTGGAAGAGTCTTTATAAAGCATGAGAATTTATTGTTTTTTTCAATAAACTTGTATCTATAAATGATGCTCAATAGAACTGAAGACTGATCTTTTTCCAGAAATGCTGTAAAATCTATAGAAACTTAGTTGAATCTAAGTAAAAATAAATGATAATAAGTTCAGTTTTATTTGTTTGAGATTTGTAATTTGCAAATGGATTTGGTTTATTTCCAAATTTTGGTTTATTGTTTTTTTTTACCCACATACTCCTGCAGCATTATAAAGAGACTTTCTGAAATTATACACTCTTTCAAGTACTTTTTAATGTAAATATGTAAATAATGCATAATTGTGTTACATAATTTTAGATATCATCAGTAAAGATCCATAATTTCTCATCTGAAAGTCTTGGGGCCATGTGTGTTTTGAGGTTCAGGTCTCCTTTGCTGGGTGTTTAAATAGTATTAAGCATGTCTGTCTACATCTTTGAACCAATTGTTTTTCCCCTTTGGATTGCTTCCTTGGAGTATACGTCTCAAAGTGAGATTAGTGGTTCAAAGGTATGAACAACTTTATAGCACTGGTTATACATTGCCAGATTGTTCTTTAGAATACTTGATCCAATTTACTGTGTATCAGCAGTATATTGGTTTCCTGAAATCCCTGTCACTGATCAATGCCAGTGGCTGTATGTTTTCTAAGTTTCTGAACCTTTTAGAAGCAACACTGATTTGGCAACTATATATAATAACATCTGAAAATAGAAAATGGCATGTACCAGTAAATATATTAGTGAAAACTTGTTCTTACAGGTGAGAATACCTAGGAAGTCTGAGAATCTCCTAGTCCTTAAGTTCTCACTTTGGCAGGTGGGACATGCTTTGCTCCCTTTCCTTTGTTTTTTTTAAAAAGTTTGGGTATGTTGATCAAGGCTTGTTTGAAGGCAGTTGGAGGAATACTGCCAGGCTTTCTAGGTGACCTCTCACCCTTCAGAGGCCCAGGTTTGCAAGAGCAGTCCTGTCTTATTCTCTCTGTGCTTCAACCTTCTTTAAACATTGCTAATTTTGTTGAAAATAGCAGCAGTTTTTTTGTGGCATATATGTATTTCAATTTATTTTTTGCACTTATTTATATTCAAGAGATGTTATAGAAATCATTTAATTTGTTGCTAATGAACTGTTTACTAAGGCCATGCAAGAAACAGATGAATTTGAGTCACTATTCACTTGAGAGGTTGTGACAGGATATGAAATAATAGGTATACAAATAACTCTAAGGCAAGATGCTGCACATGCTAAATGCATTGTAAACAAGAGAAAGGATTTTGGAAGAAGGCAAATTGACTCCTGACTGAGCAGCTCAGGGGAAGGCTTCATAGAGATGGGTTTTTTTTAAAGATTTATTTATTTATGCATACAAGAACTGGGGTACAGGCTAGAGGTGCGAGGGGTGAAAGGACTCACCAGAGACAGAATGGGGAGCAGAAAAGGCAGATCTACTGAAATACACTGCCATGGGGAGCAGTGGGCGAGGCAGGAGAGGTCTGCTTTGCCATGTGCCAGGGGTTGAACGAACTCATGCTTCAGAGGCTTCATAGTGCTTGCTGTGCTTAATCCTTAGGGCCATCAGGGAGGTCCCTTCATAGAGATAGTTTTTGATGTAGGCTTTAAAAGATTGGTAGGCTTTCCTTAGCAGATTTAGCAGACAAAGGATCTAGATGAGGGTAAAAAATCTGGTCAAGGAGTTGGAGGAAGTTTTAATTAATCACTATTTCTTTCTACTGTGCTTTAATATGTATTTTTTATTAACTTGTTTTATCTTTCCAATAATTATATAATGTAACTATGATGATCCCCATGTTTTAAATTGGCAAGTGAGGGTAGTAAGTAGCAGGACTGAATTTGACCCAGGTCCTTATTTAATGAGTGGGTAAGGAGGACGAGGAGTTGACAGGGAAAGGCAGACATGTAGCATGTTAAATGTAGTAGGACTCTAGGGGATGATGTCAAGCAGATAAATGGAAATATAAATTTGGAGCCTCAGAGTGAAGCTGAGACCAGAGGCAGAACTTTGGAAAGAGCATATGTCTCTAAGAGGAAGATGATGTGAGAATAGAAACTCAGAAATGCTGTGTCAAGTAGAAATGCTGTGTCAAGTAGAAATGCTGTGTCAAGTAGACCCTCAGGACTGCTCCTGGGTAGTTAAGTTAGTTTCCCCTGTGAAAACAGGGGAACAAATCATTGTATTTAAAAGTAACAAAACCTCATTCCTTAGAAACATCTTGGTAGGGCCTCCCTGGTGGTACTCAGCCTGTTGAGCACTGCCTGTGAAGGCGCATCCAGGGCACAACAGCAGGAGTTGGATCCAGGCCAGGGAGGGGTCCCAGATGGCACAGCAGACCTCTCCTGCCTCGCCCGCTGCTCCCCTCAGCAGACTTTATTTCAGTCAGTCTGCCTGTTCTGCTCCCCACTCTGTCTCCTCTCACCTCCCGTGACTCTGGCCTGTACCCCAGCTCTTGTATAGATAAATAAATAAAATCTTTAAAAAAATTCTTTGTAGGTTTTAGATTTCTCTAATTCAGATTTGCAGCTGGTTTCCAAAGTCAGATTTTATGCTTATCATTAGCTTAAATATTTCTAAAACTTAGTTTTTACCTTTAACATAACCTTCTCACCATTGGCATTTACTCTTTCATTCAGGTGGAATGTAACATTTTATTTCTCAAGATTTTCTAAGAGGCTGAGGATAGCTTAGAACTGCTTCAATTAATTTATACATTTCTAATTTCAGTGAAAAGTATTGACAGTGGTAGAAAACCTGTTCAATAGGTGGATGAAGTTATCTTATAGATCAGCCTTCACAGAGTTCAGCTAACTGAGTCAGCTATTTCATACACAATTCAGAATGAAAACAGCTAGTCTAGGCTTACTCTTAAAAATTTGTCTACTAGACGCTACCAGAAAACAAGAAGGATTGAAATTAAGTTCTGTGTTCTAGAACTAGAGTGGAATATTGTACCCTTTGGTAAGGACCATGACTTGCCTTTTTGCACACTTACACTAGACATCTGGGTCTTGACAGGGGAAGGAAGAGGTGTCTTTTGCTGGCTGCCCAGGAATGGAGTCAGCCCTGATTCACATAGTAACTTGCCACATGGCTGCACACAATATATTTTGCCTTAATTTCCTATCACAGCATAGTGGTGAGACTCAAGTAAGACCACAGAATGTCAAAGTACCTTCAGATGTATAAAGCACCACAGATATGTCAAGCATTATTGTTATTGGGCAAGTTGGCATAGTTCCCTATATGCAGCAGTGTGTGTTGACTCACGTGCTGTGCTCTAATCTCTCAGAACTCAGGTCCTGAATTGCCCGCTTGTGATTGAAGCCAGCTGAAGGTGCTGGAAGTGCAGTGACCCTGGAGGAATAACCAGTGAAAGCAGGGGGTGGATGAAAGGGAATTGATAGTTGTGCAAGAGAAGGGTATCTACCTTTTTTTGTAAGCCAAGATACTCTTACGGTTCCGGTAACTGTTTCGTCTTTTAATATCATTTGGCTTCATTCACAAGTTCTGTATTAAGACAAATGTCAGGTTGCAAGCAGGATTTTGACTATGCTGCATGTTTTTGTGTCTGTTGGAATGAACTACACTTGTGGTTTGATGACAAATAAATTTGATATCTAATGAGTATGGGAAAGAGGAAGGAAAGGGAATGCCAACTGTGTTTTTTTTCCCTTCAGAGTTTGAGAAGCAGAAGTTGTATATGGTCTTTCAAACGTCATACTAACAGACAAGAAAAAGACTTGCTAGTAGCAAAGGTCAGATATAGCAGGAATAACAAAAGAGCAGTCTAAGTTTTTGGTATTGACTTTACAACACAGGTTTGTATATGTATTAGTTGTTTCTTATAACTGTTAGGAAACAGACATTGAGTTATTTAAATAAAAAAGGCAGACTGGAAAAATCTTTGAAAGTAATGCTTAATCCAATTAACCTGTCTTCTTTCTCTAATTCATTATGATGACTTCCCAGTGTCTGGTGGCAACTGAGAATGGTTTATGGAAAACTGTCCAGGCAGTGTAATCTCAGTATTTAGGGTCAGTTAAGACAGCAAATTAATCATTGGTCACTAATCTTTGGATAATTACTCTATTAGCCTGAAATACCCTGATTTTTTTTGAAAGCAAGTCAGTAGAACTGTCAAAATTGATCAGTTTTTCTAAGTGTAATAATAAGTGAGTAGAAATTAGTCGCCTTTAACCTTTTCTCTTCAGTTTTGTAGCATGATTATAACTCTAGAAACTGTATATGGAACAACAGGGGGAAATACCTTTATTTATTTTTTAAAAAAGATTTATTTATTTATACATACAAGAGCTGGGGTATAGGCCAGAGCCGAGGGCAGTGAGAGGATTCACCAGAGACAGAGTGGGGAGCAGAACAGGCAGATTTGACTGAAATACACTGCTGAGGGGAGCAGCGGGCGAGGCAGGAGAGGTCTGCTGTGCCATGTGGGTCCCTTCCCTGGCTGGAGGCAGAGATGGAACTCATGCTGCAGTGGCTGTGGTTTGCTTCATAGTGTGTTGCTTAACCCGCTGTGCCACCAGGGAGGCCATAGTGTGTTGCTTAACCCGCTGTGCCACCAGGGAGGCCCGGGGGAATACCTTTAAGTACAATTTGTTGTTTCCCAGGGAGGCATTCAAAGTCTCACCCATTAACAGAGCTGCCCTAACAGGTAAAGGTTTGCAATCTGTGTATTTTTAGTTACTAGAATCAGGCAAGATAATAAATTATAATTTTAGCTTGAATATAGATTGTTTAGAAAGTGAGTCTTTTGGTGACAGTGATTTCACTTACTATTCATTAAATAAGTATATTGAAGGGATCAACTGGTTTAAGTGCTGTATTTGTTAGATGCTAGCGGTAGAAATGGGAATAAAGAAGAATATGTTTCAGTCTTAAAGGGACATTTAAAAACGGAAGTCCTTTCCTTGCAAAAGTGTACTTGCTCAAAGACTAACCAGTGTTCCCCTTTTAAAGTTTGAGACTTCATTCAGAAGGCTCCCAAAGAATCTTTGCATTTGAGAGAAAATTAGGTTACTATACATACGGAATCAGAGACATACTTCTTAGTGCAATCAAAACAATATTATTTCACAGTACAGAATTCACTTATTTACATTGCAAATTGTTGCCTTGATAAGGCTGTTGGAAGTAGAATAGAATTCTGCTAAATATTTTTTCTAGGTACTAGAGAACTTGTGTCATTTTGAGAAACACAATAGTAGTATTGTATTTGGGATGAATTTACCTTAGAACCAAAATATAAGTTAGGACTATAGAAAGCAAATGGCGACATAGAAATCTTAACTAGGACAGATTTTAGATGGTTCACTTTAATTTTTTAAAAGTCAGCTGGATCGAGAGATTATTTACATATGATAAAATTCATTATTTTTTAAATGTCTACAGTTTGATGAGTTCTGATGAATGTGTACAGGTAGCCACCACTACTATAATGATATGGAGCATTTTCATCACCTCAAGATGTCCCCTTGTGTCCCTTTGCTCTCAGCCCCTGGCAATCATTGATATACTTTTTGTCACTACAGTTTTGCTTTTTCTAAAATTTTGCATAAATGAAATTATTAAGTATGTTTTGTGTCTAGCTTTCACTCAGCATGATTCTTCTGAGATTGACCTATGTTGTTGCATTTATTAGTAGCTCATTCCTTTCTGTTTCTGAAGAATATCTCATTGTATGCCTATAGGACAGGATTTTATCCATTCACATGTTGATGAAGACATTTCTGGTTTCTGCCTGTTTTTTTTTTTAAGATTTTTTTTTAAAATTCATACAATAACTGGGGTACAGGCCAGAAGTGGAGGGGGTGAGAGGATCCACCAGAGACAGAGTGGGGAACAGAATAGGCAGATTTGACTGAAATACACTGCTGAGGGGAGCAGCGGGTGAGGCAGGAGAGGTCTGCTGGGCCATGTGGGTCCCCTCCCTGGCTGGCGGCAGGGATCAAACTCATGCTGCAGTGGTTGCAGTCTGCTTCATAGTGCATTGCTTAACCCACTGCGCCACCAGGGCGGGCCCTTTGCCTGTTTTGAATAATAGTCTTCCTAGGAACATTTGTGTGGATATATGTTTTCATTTTCTTACGCGTATTTTTACTTTACATGTTTCCCTGTCTTTTAAAATTTCACCAGAGGATAATACAATGCATTTTTCTTAAAATTAAAAAAGGAGGTTACTGAATGAGGAAGTGAAACAGTGGGAGTAGGAGGACTCAGGAAAAAGATTTTCCACTTGGGTGAGTGATGGCACTGCCAGTCAAGGGTCAGATATGAGAGATTTTCTATTTTTAAAAAAGATTGAAGAGAGTCTATTGAAATGAGTCAATGAGAAGTCACAGATGACTTCAGCCAGAGTACACTCACTGGCCTGGTTGTAGAGGTAGAGGGACCTGACAGGTCTGGAATGGTGACCAGGGAAGAGAAGGGAATGCAAGCTAAGAAGTGAGGAAGTGATATCAAAGAGAGAAATAGGTTAGTAGCTAAGAAGGATTAAAGGATGGTAATAATTTTTTAAGATCTGTAGGTAGCTTGAGGAGTAGGAGTCTACAGAGAGGGAGAAGGTGAATTTATCCGGTGGTAATTGATGGAGTAAGATTCATCAGTAGTTAAGAACTGAGGGAATGCAGAGCACAGTTGGCAGTGGTGCTCGTACCCAGGACTGAATGGAAACAAATGGAGAGGGGTTGGTGAGGATCTGGGAGCTGAGGGGGCCTTTGTTTTCTCTGAGTTTTTTTTTTTATTAATTATGGTTTGTGTGGGGTTGAGTAGCAGATTTGAAGAGAGTGGCAGCATTTGGGAGTGATTAGTGATATGGAAAATATTGATAACAATTCTGAGAGCTTAGGCATGATTGAAAACATGAATTTTAGTAGAACCAGTTTCTAAGATTGTGACTTTTCTCTTTAAGCCCCAAGCTGTCCTCTACAGCCTGACAAGTGAGCAGGAAGGGGAGCAGAAGTGAGGTTAGAAGAGACTTGGAACAAAGTATTGCCATGCTTTCTTCTGTTTTCAGCTTTGTACTGCGTGGCTTCCTCTTTTCTCCACTTTTTTTATATGCCATCTGAAGCTTGGAAGTACTCATGTGTTTTTGGTGAAGTTGATTAAGCATTTCATTAGCCAGCATAATGCAATTTTTACATTTTTTTATTATGGTAAAATATATATTACATAAAACTTACAGTTTTAACCATTTTTTAAGTGCCCAAGTCAGTGACATTAAGTACATTCATAATATTATACATTTATCACCACGATCTTACAGTTTTAATTTGTCATCTCTTCTCTACCCTTTGTATGATTTGTGACCTATGAACTTGATAGTTCTTTACTGGATACAGCATTTTAAAAACGGAGGCATTAATAACATTAAGATTAATAACATTAATAACATAAAGCTTAAGATTGAGGTATTGACATATTAAACTTAACTTTGACAAGGTGCAACTTGGCATTTAGTTGTGCTATTAGGTTGTAATTATTTGTTAATATCTCTTTCTGAGTAGACATATAAGATTCATGAAGGCAGGAGCAATCTATGTCTGTCTTGTTTACAGTGATATCTGTGTTTCCAGCAGGGTTCTTGGGACATAGTAGGCATTCAGTGAAATTTTTGAACAAATGAAAGTCTTTTACGGAGAGATTTAGTTTAATAAGTTCTTTCTGAATGCTTTATATAAAGTGGGCACACACTAATACAGATTATAGGGCATGGCACATTCCAATGTCTAGTTAATTAGTAGAAATGAAAAAGGGCTTCTATTTGCAATTTCACATTGGAGAGTATTAGAGCAGGTTGTATATAAACAATTGGTTGTAGGGAATTGGCAGCAATAATCCCAAAGCTTGAAGACTTTAGGTTAATTAGGATAACTTGACAGAAAGTGAGTTAATCAAATGAGAATTGAAAGAATGTCCCAATAACTATGTTCAAACATACTTCAAATTTATCAGCAGGTAACAGGAACTGTGGTTGTGGAATGCTCTAAAACACCTGAGCAGGAGTAGATTTTATGGCTTAAGTAATCATTAAACCAATCAAGTGGTTTGGGGCTGTTTGTTTCTGTTACCTTATATTAAGATACACTAGCATTTAAAAATAGTACTTTTGTTCAAGATACAAATGTAGTTTATTAGTAAATAATTTAGGAGTTCTATTTTTACAGCTTAATAAATTCAGTAATATTTTGACTTATTTAAGAAATATATTTAAATATGCATTTCTCTGCTAGCTGGTATTAGGTAGAATCACTTTTTTTCCCCAAACCAGTTTATAGTAAGATGGAAGTAAAGGGACAAAAGACATATGTAAAAGTTAATTAGCAATATAATACATAATCACAGTTTTTTTTCTGATTCTGAAAGGGAAGAGCTGTTTGTGTGTTGTAGAAACACCCACAGCGGTTCTCATTAAAGGATAAAATAAATCTGTCTTCAAATGAGGTATTTTGGGGGTCATATGGAGGGAGAATAGAAAAAGCTATCAGGGGGCCTCCCTGGTGGCGCAGTGGGTTGGGCGGCGCACTGTGGAGCAAGCCGCAGCCACTGCAGCACAAGTTTGATCCCTGCTGCCGGCCAACCTCTCCTGCTGTGCCCGCTGCTCCCCTCAGCAGTGTACTTCCGTTGATCTGCCTGTTCTGCTCCCTGCTCTCTGTGGTGATCCTCTCACCCCCCCTACACCTCTGGCCTGTGCCCCAGTGCTTGTATGCATAAATAAATAAATCTTTAAAAAAAAAAAAAAGAAAAAGCTATCAGGAGTGCTAGTTCTGTGATTGTCTCACCGTTTTTAACGCTCACCTGAAATTGGAGTTTGGTTTTAGGAGCTAGGAGTGGACATTTTTTTTATGTAGCACCAGCAAAATAATGATACTGAGTGGTTACTGTGCTTTTCGTTACGTGATATATGTGTGTGTATTACTGTGTGTGTTTGTGTGTGTGTATCTGAGAGCAGACAGTGTACATAGGTCTTTGAAATGAATTTTGTCAGCTTAAGTAACAGGAAAAGGTATATAGATGAGCAGGGAGAGGGGGAATGGAGAGATGAGCTGACGTGGAGGGGCAGGGAGGAGCAGGAGCCAGAGGCTGAATTTGCAAAGTTGATTGTATAAATGCCACTTCTTTGTCTCTCCACCACTGTGGCCTGTCGATGGTGATGCTGGTGTTCAGTTCACTTTAATTGAGAGGAATCGGCTGTGCAAAAATCTTAGTGTCTGCTTGCCTGGCATGAGTAAGTTGCATCTTTATGTAGTGACAGTGGCACAGAGTTCCAGGAAACCGTTCCTCCTGTCACTTTTTTCCCTTTGTCATCTTGTTCAGTTATTCACGCCTGCCATTGTCAGCAGTTTACACATCAAGCAGCAGATTCTTCTGTTTCCCCCCTTTTTTTTTCTTGTTTCTATCATGTTTGTCCTCTATTTTAGTTGCGGGCACACGTTTCATAAACAACATCCGACTTCTCCTTGACTAAATGTCTTCTAATCCGGCAGTGTGTATTGGTGAATTAAGATGTTTAAAGATGTTGCATCCAGTTAGCAACATTGGTGAATCTCAAGATCATAATATTGAGTGAAAATAAGAACTTATGGAATGTCTAATATAATACCATTTATACTTCATTTTAAAAAATGTAAAACAATACTATCCCTTTTTATAGATTCTATAACACTGTCAGTGCTAAGATGACCCACTGTGTTATATATACACTGAGGAAAGGGAAACCCTGCAAATGGAACCATGATGTACCACTTTATTATGGATCATATAAGATGTATCCTGATTTGAGAGGTGCTATAGTGTGAAAATAAGATGCGTCTTAGAATTGAGGAAATTAGGAAATATCTTTTATTGAAACATAGTTATGCAAGAAAATATAAAAACACATATAGCAATACAGTATGTGGTTTATCTCTATGAAGGGGTGGCGGGACAGAAATAGAGTATGGGATCAAACAGAGGGCTTCAATCTTAGAAAATTTATTTTCAGAAGAATCTAAAACAAATACTGCAAATAACATTAAACAAAGCTTATTGGTTAGTTCCTGGAACTTTCTGTAAATATTTCATAAAGAAAAGTATCTCTTTAAAAGCTACATTAAAAGCAAGTTACAAAAGCCGGCCTGTACATAATAGATTCTATTTTATTTTCTAATAGTATTTTGTGTTCTTTTAGACTTTTTCCTAGGGCCACCAGACCATGGCAGTGGTTTTGTTGTTGTTGTTGTTGTTGCTGTTTACATCTCTAGTTTGTGTGAATTAAGAGAGATGTCATGTATTGTCTTGGTAATGATAAAAATGGAAAAGTTTTTCATAATAAAGAGGTCACAGAATAATGGGATTGTGGGATTTGCTGGCATTATTTTTTGTTGCTAATAAGTAGAAAGAGAATGTTACTTGCTTCTTTGAAGTTATTTTTTCTGGTTGTTCCCTTATTTTCCTTAGTCATCGGATGACTAAGGTGACTGTGATGATTGCGGGAAGAACAGAAAAAAAGTAATAGATGAAAGGGCTGTAGTAGGATGTTTGCTTATTGTGTTCCAAGCAGTGATGCATCAAGGGGCTAAAAGGCATATTTGTTTTATCACTTACTTTTAGGGACCCTTTACTTACTACAATTATGAAAAAGGACTATTTTTTAGATCTCACAATGTCATTTTAGTATCACACATAGGTATTTGATAGTCTTTTGGTTAGATTAAAAAATAATTTGGCAAAATATATTTATTTAAACATGCCAAATACAATCACACCTCTTGACCCAGAATCTTGTTGGTGACAATAAAAGCTGTATCTATGAAGAGCTTCACTGTATTAGTACTGTATAATACTGAAACCTTGGACTCAAATATCCCCAGATACAGAGATGATGAAATAAATGATAACAATCTATGTTCTGTATTATGTTGTCACTGTGATAGTGACTGCTATGGGGTAACATAGCAAATGTTTGATGCTGAAAAGAGCAGACTCTGCTAGAGATCTTGATTCTTAAAATGTACATGCATGTGAACAAAATGGATAAACAAACAAAAGTTGGTGGTTGCAATGCAGACTTTTGTGTAGATTTCTTCCCTCAGCATTTATTAACAAATTTGTACTTTTTTTAGGGGGTAGCCAGAATCTTTCTTAAAAGAGTTGTTAAAGATTTTGTTTCTCTTTAAGAAAATGTCAGCTGATAGGATGGGAGATACTAAAAAACTAAGATTAGCAGTCTTTTCAATGTACAGCAAAAACATTTTGGACCTGGATTACTTTATCAGTACATGTATTGATTTTTTAATTTTGTCTTTTACAAGAAAGTTGGCCTAGCACAATTGTGTGGAAATCAGAATATTGAAGAGGATTGGTAAAAGAAGTGGGAGGATCAAAGCTGATGTGACTGGCTTATTTTCTTGCACTATCAAATAAACCAAATTTTTGGACTATGTCTACGTTAGTCAATATTTGGTTATTTGCTTTGAAGCTATTTGTTTGCAATAATGCCATTAACATGTTCAGCAGAGCCAAAGTCTGACTCTGAGATGGTAGAATCTTAACATATTATATCATTTATTTAGAAACTAAAACTTTTGAGGACACAAAGGACCACTTTTTTTCTTTATACTTCTTGTTTTGATTTTTACATCACCACTGGCTTTGTCTACCAAAAAATAAAGGCCCATAATTAACTCATGGTTGAATCATTTCTCCGTCATAGGTAGAATAGGGACTGTGATGATTGCGGGAAGAATAGAAAAAAACTAGTGATTGAAAGAATTTTGCCTCTCTAGTGCTTTATTGACAAATTAATCCAATGCTTTGACTTACAGGTAGTAAATAAGCCACAGGGATGTAGCTATGAACCTGTGTCTTAGGGCTTTAAATATAGTGCCCCTTCTATTGTACCACAAGGAGAGAAGGAGGCAAAGGAGACAAAGCTGAAATACTGACATTTTAGGGGTTGCTTTTTCAGGAGAGACCGAATGTTGCACTTGATGCTATTATCATCTTAAGTTCTAGTTTTTATAAAGACTGCCACTCCAAAACAAAAATAGATAACATGAATAGACAATTCACCAAAGAAGAAATACAATAAACACAAAAAGTATGCAGTATAATTGAAGGAAAAGAATACAAAATGTGTGGTGTTTCCTAAAGTGAGGCCTTACATACCAACTGCTATCAGATCATTGGCTTTACAGGAATTCTCGTTGACAGTCTGATTCTAGGACATATAATGGAAAAAACTGATGCAAATAGTAAAAGACAAAGTACAGCCTACTCAATAAACTTCAAGAAAGTTGTGGTACCTTTAAACATCTTTTTATTCATTTACTCTTCTTAGCTGGCACGCGCAGATGAATTATCTCAAGTGGGACTAAGAAGGAAGCTGTGAAGAGCTCAAACCTGCTGAGACTAGGTATTAGCGCCTAATTTTACTTTCTTCTCCTGTCCCATGTAACCAGAGAAGTTGGTTCGGATCTGACAAAGGAATTGTCCTCATCCCTGTTCAGAAGGTACTACAGGGTCCCAGGAAGACAAAACCAACAAATGAAAATAATCATAACAGGAACAAGACCAAACACAAGCAGTTACTGGAAGGTATCGTGCTGAAGGCAAAGGTGGGACTTTGCTGTGACTCAGTAGCCTAGTGTGGTTCAGCAAAGCCAAGATTATGGAGGTTATCTGCTCCAGGCAACCATGGGCTGCATCTTCTGAGCAAACCTTATCACCTGGACTGAACCAGCTCAGGAGTTTTGATAAAAGAACTGAACTTAATATTAAACAAAAATAGGTCCCTTCAAGTCTCATTTGGAAGTAAAGAGTAAAAGTAAGCCAATGTTACTTTTAAAATTTAATTATATAGGGCCTCCCTGGTGGTGCAGTGGGTTAAGCAATGCACTATGAAGCAAACCCCAGCCACTGCAGCACGAGTTCGATCCCTACTGACAGCCAGGGAGGGGACCCACATGGCGCAGCAGACCTCTCCTGCTGTGCCCGCTGCTCCCCTCAGCAGTGTACTTCTGTCAATCTGCCTGTTCTGCTCCCAGCTCTGTCTGTGAATCCTCTCACCCTCCACACCTCTGGCCTGTATGCATAAATAAATAAATCTTTAAAAAAATAATAAAATTTAATTATATAATTTAGAGGTGGCCCCACTAAGTTCCCATAGATGCCTCATTCTTTTAATTCTCTACAATAAGAGTTGTCAGGTAGTCTCTGTGAAGGGCTGTATAGTGAATAAATATTTTAGTGTAGACCAATGGATCTCTTATGCAGCTACTCAATTTTGCTGTTAGAGCATGAAAGTAATCAACACAACTTGTATATGTGCTGCCGAAGCAAACACTATCAACACAACTTGTAAATGAGTAGGTGTAAGTAAAATTCAGTAAAACTTTGTCAGGCACTGATATTTGAATTATATGTAATTTTTATTTGTTATGACATTTTCCTCTTTCAGTATTTTTCAACCATTTAGGATTATAAAAATGATTTTTATCTCATGGGCTATACAGGCAGAGGGCTAGATTTGGCCTGCAGGTGAATGTTTCTTGATTGTTGCTTTATAGCAGCATCATCAGTAGAAATAAAACACAGACTGCGTATGTAAATCAAGTAAAAAAATGTAGACAGAGTAAGATAAAATTAATTTTAATACTATTATTTAGCCCACTATATCTCAGTGCTTTTATTTTAATATACAGTCTAGGAAAAAAATCACCAGTGAGATAATTTGCAGTCTTTTTTTCTTCATATTTTTTGAAATTTTTATGTTTTTTTTTTTTTTTACATGTATAGCACATTTCAATTTGGAGATGTGATACAGATCCTTTATTTAGAAATATTAAAATGTACATTTGGGAAAAGTAGATCCACATACACAAGTTAATGCCAGACATACTTAAGAATTTTCTAATAGGGGCCTTCCTGGTGGCACAAGGGGTTAAGCACCACACTATGAAGCATCCACAGTGACTGCAGCAGGAGTTCGATCCCCGACCAGGGAGGGGACCCACATGGCACAGGAGACCTCTCCTGTCTCGCCCGCTACTCTCCTCAGCAGTGTATTTCAGTCCATCTGCCTGTTCTGTTCTCCACTCTGTCTCTGGTGAATCCTCTCATACCCCTGTACCCCATGCACCATAAATAAAAAAATCTATTTAAAAAAAGTTTTCTAATTATGGAATTAACTATTAACTATTATCAGGTTGAAATCTAGTTCTCAAGTGCTCAATAGCCGCATGTGGGTGGTGTCTATTATATGGTGCGACTCTGCGGCATTCTGTTGTATGGCTGGTTGTATGGCTAGTTGATCTTCGTTGATGGGCCATACAGTAGGTAGTTTCGAATCTTTTGCTTTCATGAACAATGTTATAATGAATATGTAAATTATTAGCATATGTTGGTAAATTTGTCAATACTGAGGTTTTAAGAGTGAAAGTTTTGGGTTAAATGGCATGTGCATTTTACACCCCTTTTTACCTTTTGTTTAGAAATAAAGTTGCAAGAATAAGACTAGTATAAAAATACCTGTAAATTCTTTTTTTTTATACCTGTAAATTCTTAACCACATCTTGTTAACATTTTATTTCATCTACTTTGTCATTTATGGATACTCTTGTGTATGTGAGATTTTTGTTGAAGCACTTAAGGCTAACTTGAATGTAATATGATCCTTTCCCCCTAAAGTGTGTATTTGCTGAAAATAAGGATATTCTCTTATATAATCACAATATGTTCTCGATTTAAATAAATAGAACATGAATATAATACATTTCTTTAATGTATACCATCATTTTCCAGTCTTGTCATCTGATCCAATATCTTATTTTGGTCTGTATGTCTGATTTTAATTTTAATAAAAATCACCAGATTGTCTCCATAGATGGCGGTGCCAGAAGTGGTACTTGAGAATGCGATTTGCCGTCAGCCTCACTGACACAGCATCAAAAACACTTCTGGATAATCTCTTAGAGGAAGAATGTTGTTTGGTTATAACTTGTACTTTTCTTATGGGTAAGGTTGAGGATCTTTGCTCATGAAAATTTGTTTATATTTTCTTTTTGTGAACTTTTGTATTTGCAGTTTTTCTGCTGGGATATTGGCTTCTTTTACTGATTTGTAGGAATTCCTAATTTATTATGAGTAGCAAGTGTTTTTCCCAGTTTCTTATTTCCTTTTTGTCCTTGTTATTGTGTCTGTTTTCATTGCTATTTGTTTGAGTTTGGAACATTTGAAGCCATGTTGTTGTATTGGCAGGTGAGTTGTGAATATCCTGTATTATATTTAGATTTCATAATCAAGTCCATCAGTGTGCTTAAATTATCAGTAGAGAAATATAAAAAGAGTGGCAATTTTCTCCTCTTCGTATAAAGGGGTGAGTAAATGAAATAAAATGGGACACAGTTATTTTGGACTTAAGTAATTGCCACTAACCCCACTGTGCCAATAGCTGTTCAGTCTCTCATTTAAAAAGAAAAAAAAAATAAAAAGGAACCATTATGGCGATTATATCTAATGTGTAAAACTTGATCATATGTATGCCCTAGCAGGGACTTGGAATTTGGGAAACTAAACAACCCTGCAGAAGACATGTGACTATGTGTTTGGAAACTGTGTATTAGCGAGACTTCTGGTCTTTCTTTTCATTAATTTGGATGTCCTTCTTCAAGTATTTTATGTATCCAAATTCATAATTTCTAGTTTATAGAAATTCTTTTAACTGATTATGTATTCAAACTCATAATTTCTATGATAAATTTCTTTTACCTGTTAACTGATTAACAGTTTTTAAGTATGTTGTTGGTTCAAATCATCATGTGGTATGAATGGGGCTATCCATCATAGAACTTAAAATATTTAGAAGTATGAAAAAATGTGCTTATAACTGTAACGCTAGTATCTGTTTCTGTAAAGGCCAGTTTGCACATGTCACATTGCAGAATCTCACATTCTGAGATTGGTCTTCCAACATCCTTGTTTGGGTTTCATGAAGCATTTTTTCCATTTCTCCTTTTTCTCTGTGTAATACTTTCCCAAGTTCTTGGAAAAATAATTGCAACACTTCCCTCTGTGTCTACTGATAAATATAGGCGTATACCCAGTGTAACATAAGCACACAAAAATGGGCCTCTAATCCGAAGTGATAGTTGAAGGGTGGTGGTTTTTCAGCCTGCCATTATTTTATAGATTTTACTTAATTTAGGGCTAGATAATTTAGTTTAGATCTAGATAATTATTGGCAGCCTTTGCATTTTCAAAATATGCTTGTCTATAGTTGGGTCTCTACACAATGTAAATTTTATACCTTAAATGTAGAATAAAATGCTGGTTGGCATCTGTTGTTGCATGCATATCTCCAGTTCAGAATTACCAAAAAAGAAAAAAGAAGCCGAACATAATGGTTTTACATTTGTACTTTAAATGTCTAGCTTTATCAAATGTAAAACTAACCATTCAAATTGCTATAAACATTTCTAAACATTTTCAGTTTCTTAGTTATCTTGTTACCAGTAATAAATAGTTCACAGACTTGCACACAAACATGAACCACTCAAGGCAGCTGTCCAGATGACTTTTAATTTATGCCATGAGCCTACAGGTTCTGTGGATTATTTCACAAGGAGGATGGACCGCACTCTCCCTGTGACTATGCTGGCATTTCTTCTCACAAACCTTTCCCTTTGCAAGGCTGCAGATGAAGTTCTCTATCTGCCTGTATCTGCAAGTACCTCTTTTTCCCTTTTCCAAATAATCCTGTCCTTTTAAAATGTAAAAAAAAAAAAAACCAAACAAGCAAAAAAAAGAGAGGATGAACATTATAATGCTGAATATTAGTATTTGAAGATAGTGTTTGGATTGTCTCAACCACTGCAGAGTGGTTACTATGATTTTTAAAAAAGTATTGATTTTTACAGTATTTAAAAGTATCAGTTATTTTTACTCTTAAGAACTAGTATCAACAGAGCTACTCTGAAGTAGAGCTTATTTTGTGGGGCATAATTCTTGAAATGGGTATGTAGATATGAGGCAAGTAGGAATTCTATTTCCCTAATGAAAAATAGGAAAATTCTTGTCAAATAATTTTGTATATTCATTCAAAGTACATTTGGAAAGTTGATTGCCAAGTGATTTTAGAATATATCACCAGTTTATTAAAACTCCAGTTTAAATGAGCCATGGGTCAAATAATGACCTGTGAAATATGATGATATATATGCTTCCCACCTTCTGCTGGAGGTGAGCAGCCTGTTATTCTGTAGGTTAGGATTAGTTTAGTTCCTTGCCAGTAGCATTAATCAAGATTTCATTGGGGGCCTCCCTGGTGGCGCAGTGGGTTAAGCAACGCACTATGAAGCAGACCGCAGCCACTGCAGCACTAGTTTGATACCTACTGCCGGTTGGGGAGGTGACCCACATGGTATGGCAGACCTCTCCTGCCTCGCCTGCTGCTCCCTTCAGCAGTGTGCTTCGGTCAGTCTGCCTGTTCTGCTTCCCACTCTGTCTCTGGTGAATCCTCACACCTCCCACAACTCTAACCTGTACCCCAGCTCTTATATGCATAAATAAATAAATCTTTTAAAAAATTTTCATTGTATTTGGAAAAACAGTTTTTAGAGGAATTCTGTTGTTTTTCCAGTTTCATTTATTTATTTTTTAAAGATTTATTTACTTGTGCATATAAGCACTGGGGTACAGGCCAGAGACAGAGTGGGGAACAGAACGGGCAGATAGACTGAAATATGCTGCTGAGGGGAGCAGCATGCCAGAGAGGCGAGTTCTTCCATGTGGGTCACCACCATGTGGGAGACCCTCCATGTTCATTTAAAGCATAACTTAAAGAATCTTGAAAGTTACAGACTAACCACCTTTTCCTCTGATTTTCATGTTGTGGCAGAGAACCAGGTGGGCTTAGTGTGTGTAGTCACCTGGGGTTCTGTGATCAGAAGCATCCCATGCTTGGTTTAATGCTCTGCTGTTGGCATCTTGAGATTTTTAATAATTTTATATTTGATCTTGTTTTGTAAATGAAGTCTGATGGGGCCGTGGAGCCTGTGCTGGAACTTGGGGCCTTGACTCATGTGTATTTCTGACTCTACCTTCCAGTCCTGCCCGGTGTCCACTCCCACCCTTCACCTGTGCTGGTAACTGGGTCTTGTTGGGGAGGAACAGGCAGATATTTTACTGTCATCTTTCACTTCCTGCTGGGTCCCAAGTACAGGCACAGGGAGTGTGATGCCTACATCAGATGCCTGATGCCTACATCAGATGCCTACATCTCTTGCTGTTGTGGGGGGTAGTCAATTCCATCCCATACTGGCAAATCACCCCCCATCTAGGTACCTGATATGTGCAGGTGTGTCAGTCTGAAGACTCTTGGTTATCTGTCGTTTGCCATGAATTATGGAAACTGGGTAGTGGTCAGGCTTACTTCCCAACAGCCTCAGTCTGCTGGATGGTTAGAAGGGAAAATGCATCAGCCGTTAGGCTTGAGTATAGATTACAGCCCCCCACATCACTCCCCACTCCCTGCACGGTTTCTGCACTCTCCCCATGGGTCTCTTTGTGCCCACAGTGCTTCATCGGCTCAGCTACATGTCTGGGGGCACCCTCTCTACATCCTTCCAGTTTTCTCGACTTAGTTTCTTCTGTCTGGCTTGAGGTCCTCTTGGGGATGAGCTGTGAAATACAAATTGTGTGATTTCAGTGCTTTTTCATATGCGTTAAATGATCATATTTGCATTCAAAACTGGCATTTCACAACAAAAAGATAGTGGTCCAATTCATGCTAGTAATAAAACTTTACTGTTACTGCACAGGGTCTGTATTGATTTGTGTTAAATAGAAAGATACACTCTTCTCATAGGTTTGCATACAAACATGCATGAAGTCTGATATGTGTGATATCAGATATCCAGCATGCATGTGTGATAAAGTGTACCTTTAAAGCTTTTTGGTTAAAATAGCAATCTCACTGAATATAGGTATATTCCTACATCCTATGGTATATTCAGAACACATCTTTACTGAGCGTGTAGCTTTTATGTAAGCATGTAATGCTAGGAATGACATCTGCACACTTCTGAGTTTCTTATCTGTTTCTGTCTCTTTCAGCTTTTGGTTTCTGACTTTTGGAACCATGGACTTCCTGACTATGACTTGCCCCTATCATTCCTTAGAATTCCCTCAGCCTTGATAGATAAGGGCCTTCATTCATTCATTCCCATCATTGATGGCCTCTGTTACTTGCTCTGGTGTGTCCTGAACATGGACATGATTTTGCCCCTTGGCTTTTGCCTAGTGGGCATCTCAGTATTCCTTAGAAACTCACCTTAACTGCAGAGACAAAGGATCATCTTTGCATCGGCATTTTAAATATGGAACCCAATATGCTGATGAACAGAGAGGAATTTAGATTCTGTCTGGATTGGTTTTCTAGGTTAGAGAAACTTTAATGTTTGGTGGACTTCCCACCTGTGAGAATTCCTTCTCCACAGTGGGCTGACTGGGAAGGAACCCTGACCTTTTATCTCACTGTGCTCTTTAAAGGTTCCAGGGCACAAAGTGAGATCCTTCAGGTGCAACTTTTCCATGCGGACTTAGCACCAGGTTTAGTTCAGTCTCTTGTTACCTGGTTCTTATCGACTTCTTATCGCACTCAACACAGCTCCTGCTTCCTGCTTCCCCTGAGAGAATGGTGGGTTTGTTTTAGATTGTTCTGCATGCTTGGAGTTCAACTTCAGTTTCTCTCACTCATCCCCTGGGAGAGGTGTGCTGAGCATAATTACTAGGACACTACAGTTTTATTTATTACCAGTTCATTGTTATTGAGTTATTGAGTCTCATTCCATTTGGAAAATAAACATTGCCTCACCTGTTGAAGGCATAATATTTTTTACACTTGGCTTTAACTCACAAGTTGCATATTAACTTTCCTTCTGAAAAGATCAGTGTGATCTTGGAGTCTGCTGTGATCTAGATCATATTACACTCCCATGTATGTTTTTGTCATCAGGCGCTTCTTCGGCCTCTAGCCCATTTCTCCCACCTGTCATCATCTTACCAGGCTTGATCTCTGCCAGTGTCTCAGTAATTTTGCTTTAGGCTTTTTAAATCTTCTCCTTACCTACCTTTGCGTCTGCTGTCAGATATAATTCTCTCCTGAGCACCTGTGCCTATGGTTCCAATGTAAAGACTAGCCCAGGGCATTTTAATGTTAACAAGGGAGTCTCTTCACATTACTGCAGTGTAAAAGAATCCTTTTCAGCTTCTCATTGCTGGATCAATTATTTATTTACTTGTGTAATTCACGTCTGTGCTCAAGGATGTGTTCATGTAGTGCTGAGACTGTAGGAAAAGGATCTGTGTCTCATATTTGCTTCTTCCTTCATTGTATAATTTAGTGAGGACTGAAACAGGATAGAGCTCCTGGCTGAGACTTACTGTTCCCTCAGTTGTTGGATTCATTGTTTGAGCCTGAGAGTTGAAAGGTGACAGTAATCTTTGATTTTGTTCTATTCCAATGCCAGTAAAAGTTCCTAGATATTTCAAGGTAGATCTAATGGGACCAGAGGTTTCCGTGGTGCCGGATTGGAGGCCTGCTCTCTCCTTCGTGCTAACTTCTATGACCCTTAGTTCAAAGGGTCTTTTCTAACCTTAATGTCCTCCTTGAGGAGGGACTAGTATTCATCTTCAAAAGAGCGTTTGGGTTTGTGTTGTTTTATTATCAGGGACACGCTGGTTTAAAGCCTTCCCCCACCTTTTTTTTTTCTTTCAAAATTTTCAAGAAGTTCTAGATTTGGGGGTCAGTACTGGATTAGAAGAAGCAGGGAAGTCTTCAGTCAGAGGTGGGAAAGGGCCATGGACTCTAGTGCTCTACCCCAGGGAAAAGGCCATGTTCAGAGCAAATCAAGTGCTCTGAGGTCCTAAGAGAGAGTTACTCTAAAGCCGGGATGATTAGTAGTAGGATTTTATTTGCATATAGCAAACTTTGGGTCATGGGATTGGTTACAGATATGCAAGTAAGACCCTGTGCTTTTAAATCTTTTTAAGTTTTAGGGTCTATTATCTGCTTATTGTGAAGCAAATTATTCAGGATCGGCTAGTGTTTGAGAAACAGACTTTTGTAATTATGGTTAAAAAAAAAACCCTTTTTCCCCCCCAGTAGATTTCTTTTCTTTTGTTGAATCCCAAAAACATCATTCTGGCTCCAGTTACTGAGAGAGAATGTGATCTTTAGTATGATGTAAAAATAAATTTCTGAAAACTAAAGTAGAAAATGTTCTTTACAGACTTTCTATAGGAAAAACAAATGTTTATTAACAGCTTATCAACTGTTTGTTTTTCCTGGCACTGCAGTTTTACCCATTAATAACTGGTGTAGTTCAAGTTCAATTCATTGCTCAGTATCTGGAAACTTTCCTTAGTGTTAATTAGTTAAGACTTTGAATCATAAGTGTTGATAATCTAAATGGCACAATTTATTAAGATAGTCATACTTTAATGTTAGCATTGTATTGGAATTTGAAGTAGAATTAGGAAAGTATTTTATCACAATAAATTCTACTAAACAGTAATTGGGTTTTTTGTTTGTTTCTAAATTAACGTGGTTTTTTTTTTTTGTTTGTTTCCTTGTTTCTAAATTCCTCAGTTAGATCTAAATAGATTGTGAAATCTGCAGACTTATTTTAATCCCAGACTCATTTTGTCTCTACAACTAAGCATACTAACCCTTAGAGTATCATTCTTAAAAATTGTTACCAGTAAGGGGGCCTTCATGGTGATGCAAGGGGTTAAGTCACAGATTTCAAAGCTATGGGCAGCCACTGCAGCACAAGTTTGATCCCTGGCCAGGGAGGTGACCCTCATGGTGCAGCAGACCTCTCCTGTCTCTCCCACTGCTCCCCTCAGCAGTGTATTTCAGTAGATCTGCCTCTTCTGCTCCCCACACTGTCACTGGTGAATCCTCTCACTCCCTACACCTCTGGCCTATACCTCAGTTCTTGTGTGAATAAATAAACAAATCTTTAAAAAACAAAACAAAAAAATTGTTGCCAGTTAAATAACAGGTACGTTTTAGTTCATCTCCAGGGCTAATAGGAGTAGTTTGGAGTGAACTTTTGTAGAAACAGTAGTAGTCTTGATAAATGTATGTGGATCTGGAATGGTTCTCACTTACCTCCTGTGAAATTTCTTGAAGGACATATTTTGGAAAATCAGGACACATTTATGGTAAGATGGTATGATTAAAACGTATTCAAAGACTCTGACGTGAGTTCACCAAAAAACTGATTCTTTCCTTATTTCATCAAACTTCCCTTGAAGTTCTTTTGTTAGGTTTTTCTAAACGGTTTGAATAACGTAGTATAATTTCTTGGCTATTTCTGTGGTCAGACGAGTCTTTTCTTTACAACTATCTTTATTCCTGATTGTGAATAAATTTTTTTATATTTATACTGTTTATTTGATGTTAGAATCACTGTCAGTTGCTATATAAAAATGTAGTGTATTTACTGTTTTATACTTCCTGGTATATTTTTACGTAAATACAGCACCCTTAATCATAACTTTACCAATGCGTAGTATAGTATTTGTTGTTGCTGTTGTTATTATTTTTACTGTATAGATGGGGTACTGAGGTCATAGTAACTGAATCATAAGGAGAAAACCCAGCATGCAAACTTAGATATTTTGGACACTGAATTCCATAGTCCTACTGTTCTGTGCTGAATAGTATTGTCTACTGATTATGCTATAACCTGTTTTTGAAAAGACAGATTTGGTAATCAGTAACTTTATTCAGTAATGGCTTGTTCAGACACAGGCACAGGCACAGGCATATTTTATAGTATATGTTTATGTGTACGTATTTATGATATTTATTTGTCATAAGTGTTAGAATTGTATGAATTATTATGCCTTATTTTTAGATTTATGGTTGAAAACCACTTGCTATTTTAGTGGAAATTACCTTAAAATCCTAGAATAAGAGTTTGAGATTTTGAAGACTGTTCAAAACAGTGTTCCAGATTTGGTATTTTCTTATTTCTTCACATGTGATGAGTGAAGAGCCAATGAGGTGGTGTTTGGTAGCTGACTTTATCAGGAGTATTTTCTTGGCATTTATATATTCTCTTTTTTATGCTAATCCTTTGTTTGGCTTTTTCTCATACTTTCATACTTAGGCAGTTGCAACTGATGGACAGATAGGTAGAACATTCATTGACTCATCTTGAAATATATCTAGGAGTGTCAGATTAATTACTAAGAACTGTATAAGAGATGAAGCATGAGATTAAAGAGTCTTATTGTTTACTGCATTTCTTTTTGACCTAGTTAGATTCATTTTAGGTAGCCTGTGACTTTTTAGGATGTTGTAATGCATTTGTGTAACATTTTATACTTTCCAGTGTGTTTCTATTTCTTTGCTCCTCAAAATAAACCTGTTTCATCAAGTAAGATGACATGATTATTACCATATTACACATAAAGAAGTCTGACTTGGAAATAATATAACATTATGGTTAAGAATGTAGTCTTTATATTCTTATGTGGATCAGACCAGAATTTTAGGCTTGCCAGTTACTACCTGAGTGAGCTTATAGCAACTTAATCTCTCTAAGCACTGGTATTCTGATCTGTAAAATGGAGGAACCTATAAGATTGTTGGAGAATTTAAATGAGATAGTTAGTAGAGTTTAGACCAATAGGGGCTATAATAGGCAATCAGTAAATTTTAGGTAGCATTAACATCTTCAGAGATTTTACTCATTTATTTAGCTTATCAAAAATGTCATTTATGGGTCCTCTTTTTTATGCTAATCCTTTTTTCAGCTTCTTCTCATACTTCCATGTTTAGGTAGTTGCAACTGAAGGATGGACAGGTAGAACATGCATTGACAATTTAGCTTAACAAACATGGAGAGTCCCTTCTATGTGCTAGGCATTGGGGTCATGATAGTGAATGAGATAGGTAGGCTCCTTACCCTAAAGGAATTTATATTTTAGTGGTGGAAATTGTCTATTTCATGGAGTGACAAGGACTTTGAGGAAAGCAAAACAGGAGTGTTGGAGAATAGCATTCTTTGTTGGAGAAAGTGGCATTTGAGCTGCAGGCCATAACCATGTGAAGATCTGAGGGGACAGCCTTCCAGGAGAAGAAAAGACAAGTGCCACGGCTGAGAGACAAGAGCTGCCTAACATGAATCTAACAGAACAGAAGATGTTGTCAGGGTGGAGAGGTGCAGGAGCCACATTGGGAAGGGCTTGTAGGCCAGGCTGAACAGCTTTGAGTCTCTTCCAAGTGTACAGGGGAGGGATGTGTCCTATTTTGGGCAAGCACAGGTTAGGTACGATGGAGAAACCAAAGGTATTGAAGAAATGTTTCTTCCTGTAAGTGAGTCTTTTGCGTCATATAACAAGTGGTTGGCAGAAGGGCAGCCAGAACGCTGCACAGTGTTCCCGCTGGGGGACTCCTGATCTGATAATGGATGCTGTTTGTCACATAGTCGCACAGCAGTCATCTCTCAAGTGGCACTGTGGTTCTTGTTATCTGTCAATGAATCTGTTTTTCTAACAGTCTAACAGAGCGTGAAGGGTGGAGACAGAGTGGGGGAAAAGGGTAAAGGAAAAGGGTATTTCTGAACACTGGATACAAGATAGAGATTAGGAAGTAGAGGAGCAAAGGGTAAAAACACAATTGCTTTTTTGTCGTAAGTAGTGGCTCCTTGAGGGGAAGTAGATGATATGGTATGGTCTGGGCCTTATGTCTCCTGAGTACACCAGGAATCTAGGTCTTGCAACCTAGATGCTGCTGACTTGGCTCTGTTTTCTGAGACTGGGCTCATCTCTGAGCTTTTCTTGTCTTCTCCGAGGCTAAAAGGGACAGTGATATACTTGTTTTCTTCTCAGGATTTCAATCCCTTAGACATTTTTTTCTTTGAATAATTCTATTAGCTGTGATGATGAGGATGGTGATAATGATAGTAATAACCATATAGTAAGAGAAGTACAGTTCTACTGGAAAGTAGACTAGCTTGGTTTTAAGAGGAAATGTATTTGTTAATTCCAGAACACCGTACTGTAAACCTTTCTGTTTTGAAGAGCTCCGCCTGTTGACCACATGAAGTGAAATGTATTAAGTAAGGATGTTTATTGAGGAGAGAACTAGTAACTCTTTCTTCTAAACAGGATGTATTTTCCTTTATATGAGGGGCTTACTAGTGACAGATTGTGATCATTGTCTTTTTAGTGTTTTGTTTTCTTTTTTAAAAAGATTTTGTTTTTTAATGCATACAAGAACTGGGGTATAAGCCAGAGGTGCAGGGAGGTAAGAGGATTCACCAGAGACAGAGTGGGGAGCAGAACAAGCAGATGGACTGAAATACACTGCTGAGGGGAACAGCAGGTGAGACAGAAGAGGTCTGCTGTGCCATGTGGGTCCGCTCCCTGGCCGGGGCTTGAACTCTTGCTGCAGTAGCTGTGGATAGCTTCATAGTGATGCACCTTAATCCCTTGTGCCACCGAGGAGGCCCCCTGTTTGTTTTTTTATTGAACAAACACCATAGTAATTTATAAATCAAGAAAAATCTTCGTCTTAACAAATATTTCCCACTTCAATTTCTTGTGTTTGTATGTTGTTTCTTCATAGTTACAAAATATTACATTTTCATTATGTTGTATTTTAAAGTTAAGCAGGAAGTCTCTGCAGTGAAAAGATGGGAACATGAGCAGGCCGAGGTGCATTAATAATTGATTGGAGCCATGCGTGCAAGGCAGCCACGTCCGTTTTAGAGTTGGCCTTGGAGGGAGCAGCTGTGTGTTTGGACCTTGGAGAGTCTGCATCTTTCCATGCGGTCTGTTAGGCTTCCAAGAAGTCAGGGGGACATGGGAAAACACAGTGATTTGGAACCTGTGTGAAACCAACAAGCTGGCTGAGTTGAGTGTCTAAAAGAAGAAAAAAATCCCTACCTGATACGGTACTGTAATTGAATAGCAATGTTTTGGTGCCACTCATAGGCAGTGTATCGTAGTTTCTCAATATTTTACTCTTTCTGGGGACTTTGTAATGGTTACTTATTGGCTATAAAGGCAGTTTTGTCAGCATGGAAGAACAAACTATTTGACAAATATTGTTGCAGTGATAAAGCTATTATTCTGTATTCAAATTCAGTTAATTAAAAGCCATCCTTACATTTCTAATTTCTGTATCTGTAGATAAGTCTCAGGCATTCAGAGTCCTAACTCTGAGGATTGAATCCCGTATTCGGGAATTTTACTGATAGCTCTCCCACTCAGAGTGTGCCTTTTTTCTTGGGTCTCTGAGATTTACTTGACTGAAAGGGAAGGGGACAAAGTAGAAATCCTGTTGAACCTGTTTGGAGAAGGTCTGAGAGAATGGATATAGACATTTGTTTCCTGTATTCTTGCTCATAAAGTAAGTAAAATTCAAAGTAAAAAAAAAATTTTTTTTTGGCTTTGGCACATTGGATTTGATCTGATTGAAGTCTTTTTACAAAGCAAAAATCTGTGGAAATTAATTTACGCAAACTAGGATTCCAAAATCAGGTTTTCAACTTAGGCCATCACATTTTAAATTAAGGAAGTCTACGTTTGAGTTATGAATTGGAATATTTAGTGACAAGACACATCATTATATCAGAATATGGAATATGTAGTTTGCTTTAAACCACTTCTTTTATGCTCTCAGACTCCCCTCCCTCCCCATTTTTGCCATAACAGAAATAGGAGATAGCTGTCTAGTGCATATATATTTAGACACTTGATCTTAGCCAAAGGCCGAGAAGTGATGGTGCATCTATAGAGAGGCAGACAGCGGGGATGTTTTCTAAATGAAATGCTGCCACAGTGGAGCCAGCACGTGGAGAGTTCCTGGGGAGCTTATCTTCTCATAAAGACTTTCTTAATATACTAATGAAACTTCTGTGACAGTCTTCTGTGAACCTGTCCACTGACTTGTGCCATTTTCTTTATGTTTCTAAATAGGCAGTGCTTAAAAGATACTGTTCTCCCTGCTGTTCTCTACTAGCCTCTAGTTTGTGGGGAGTGCTCTGGGCATCTTTTTGTGTGTGGCGCTGCCTGTGGCCTGGTAGGCATTATAGCGCCAGGCAAAAAGGCCACTCATGTCCCTGCTGCTGTGTACCAATACAGTTGATTCTGTGAGTGCACACTCCTCTCCTCTCTCGGTCCAGACTTGGGTTCTGTTAGCACCGTCCATCTCCCACCTGTCCATCTCTGCTCTGATTGAATCTACTAGGATAATTAGAGTTTTTTTTTCCCTACCAGGATAATTTGCTTTTCAATGGACAGTGAGCAGTGTGTAAGAGCATCATCCAAACTGCCTGTGTTTGAATCCTGGCTAGATTTTTTGCCAGCTCTGTAATCTTGGCCAAGTTACTTAATCTCTTTTATGCTTTGGTTTCCTTATGTAAAAAGGAGATTTGGTTAATATAAACCGTATAGGGTTGTTATGAGGATAAATTAGTTAACATTTATAAAAAAAAAGACTGTGTCTGGCATATGACAGACATTATATAGGCATAAAATAAATACCTTTTTTAAAAAAAGATTTATGTATTCAAGAGCCAGGGTACAGGTCAGAGGGGTGTTGGTGAGAGGATTCACCAGAGACAGAGTGGGGAACAAAACAGGCAGATTGATTGAAGTACACTGCTGAGGGGAGCATCAGGGAGACGGGAGAGGTCTGCTGCACCATGTGGGTTCCCTCCCTGGCTGGGGATCGAACTTGCAATGCTGTGGCTGCGGATTGTTCATAGTGTGGTGCTTAGCCCCTTGTGCTACCAGGGAGGCCCCAATACTTTTTTCTAATCATAAAAATAACATAATGACATTGTGGAAAACTTGGTAAATTTAGAAAGGTCATATTGCTTAGTAAGAACTGGAATGAATAAATAAATGGGGTAATGGATGTCAGGAATGTATTTCAGGCAGGGTGGTATATGAAGTCAAGGGGCTGAGACTAGAATCTGCTCTTTGAATCTGATTGCCTTATTAATCATGATAATTCACTTGTTTACTCAATCCCTAGCTCTTTCCCATACTTTTGTTAAATCAATGAATTTGGTATATTTGATGAATGAATCTTCAGCTAACCGACCTCAATAAAGCCAGCACGCTACTAACTAGTTTTGTGGCCTTTTAGAGAATGACTTAATCTTTATGAGCCTCCACTTTCCTACCAGTGAAATGGAGCTAGCACTCCCTGTCTTGTGGAGTTTTACAAGAATTAAATATTATATTGTTAGGGGAGGTAACATGTTCCCCATCCCCTCTCAGCTGCAGCTGTCTGGGACCAGTTGCCAGGAACTAAGGGTAGAGCTGAGTGGCCAGGTGAGGCTTTATAACAGAGAAACATGTGGGCCCTGAGAAGAAGGGATATTGCTTCTTTGGCTTTAACTTGCACCCAGGGAATTGGGGGAACATGGGAAGGAGATGTATGGGGCGGCCTCCCTGGTGGCACAATGGGTTAAGCAACGCATTGAGGAGCAAAATGCAACCACTGCAGCTTGAGTTTGATCCCCGGCCAATACATACGTGGCGCAGCAGACCTCTCCTGCCTCGCCCACTGCTCCCATCAGCAGTGTGCTTCAGTTGATCTGCTTGTTCTGTTCCCTACTCTGTCTCTGGTGAATCCTCTCACTCCTTGGTACCTCTGGCCTGTACCCCAGTTCTTGTATGCATAAATAAATAAATCTTTAAGGAGGAGAGACAAGTAGAGACACTTGAAAGACAGGTGAAGAGGCTGTTCTTGGCAGAGACAGTAGCAGCTCTTATCTTGATTTGTGTTTTTATTTTGCTCCTTTTGTTCCAGACTTGCCTTACCTCTCTTGTCCCTGTCTTGCTGTTCCCTGCCAGAAGGACTTGTGTCAAGCTTTCAGGCCTCAGCAATTCCTTTTCTGGCTGACCCTGTCTGGCTTGGCATTTGCCCACGAGGGGATGGGTAACTTTAGGTGTTTTATTGGGAAAGTATTATTAGGCATATCCTTTCTTCTACACTCTCACTGTGTACACTAATTCTATCACACCAAGAGTCTTATGCAGTGTAGGGCAGGACCTCATTTTAGAGCATGCATACTTTTGATAAAGTGTGGAGTCCCTGAACGCCATTTGGTCACAAGCAAACAACGTGTCTATGGAAAGCATTTGTACCTGACTCACAGGGACACTGTCTGAATGTCCTTTACAAGCTCTTCTTGATATACTGGAATGTATGTGTATAAAAAGTTCCCCGGTTGCCGCAGGGAGCGAGGGTCCTAGAGTTACTCAAATCTTCCAAAAGTTGGATTCATATGTAAACAAAATGAATGTAATGACTCCACTTTCCTATACTTACACCATGGTAGTTGGAAAGTATATAGTGTCTAGAAGGGTTGTTACAGGGCAGGGAGAGGCGAACCCCAGAACCCCCAAACCTGCCTGCTCTAAATAGGTTCTGCCACCCACGACAGCAAGACAAAACATATAAGACCACTAATGGACAGGAACTCAATTAGTGTTCAATTAGTGAACAATACAGAAAAGACAAAGAATTTAATTACTAATTCAAGCACCCAAAGTTACCCATCCCCTTATGGGTAAAAGTCCAGCCAAACAGGATTGGCCCAAAGCAAGGCCTGAAAGCCTGCCACAGTCTTAAAGCACCTTCCAGTGGGGACCCATAGGAAAGGTTAGAAACAGTTGGACAAGTCTGGGACGAAAAGAGCAAAATTAAAATAAAGATAAAAGCTTCCTTTGCCAACCTTCCCACGGGTCTCTCATATCTGTTTCACCAAGTCCAGGACCAAAAGCAAGTGCAGTTCCTTTACATTCTCTCTGCTCCATGTGCCTCCTCTAGGTCTCCTTGCTCTCCATCCTGCTTGCTTTCTTTCCCAGTCTCCTCTAGCTTCTTCTCTCTACTCAGCTCTTTGGGTAGGGCAGGGAACCTGAAACCTCCCCTTTCTCTGGGCAATACCATTACCGGGTCACATAGAGTGACCCTCTGAGATATTGTTTCTCTTTATTTTCCTACTTCTTTTAATGTGAAATGTAACAGTAGGTGAAAACAAACAAACCACATACCTACAGAAAAGGCAGTTATGAAAACCCTTATGAAAGAAACAGAACTTGCTAGTGCAGCCCACTTCTGGACTATAAAGTATAAATGGAGGTCTACATACTTATGTCCACATAAATTTATTAATCAAGTTTAAAAACTGTTGATATGTGCTTTACACCTTGAAAAACATTAATAATAAAATTAGAAAATATTTAAAGTCATGGTTTTAAATAATATCAGCAAAATATCAGAGATGACTGAATTTGATTATTATTTCATATATTGGTGTTCTTAAAGACATATTACTAAATTATAATGTAAGTATTCTATACAACTGTTTACTTTATTTCAGCACAATCACTGTTATTATAATCGAGATATTTTGGTGTTCTAATAACAAGATCCAATCACCTAATGACTTAGCAAATAAAAAAATTTAGTTGTATTTGAAGGACACTGTTTTGATAATTTTCTGCTTAAGCATAAAGTAAATGTAAAACTAAAAACCCATCTACATATTGTATGATTACATTTATATAATGGTCTGGGAAATAACAAATAATTTATAGTGACAGAAAATGAATCAGCAGTTGTCAGGGAGGGGCAGAAGGGAGGAATTATTAATGCAGTGAGGCATGAGGCAACTTTTGGGGTGATAAAACTATTATCTTGATTGTGACAAAGGTTGAAGAGTGTACGATTGGCCAAAAATTGTCACTGAACACTGTGTGCAGTTTATTTGCTTAACAGACTGTTCACTGTATCAGTTGTCTATAAAACTGTAGTAAAATGAAAATTTTACTTGTGTTAAAGCTGTTATTATTTTTCCTACATATTAAAAGTTAAGATGAATAAGCAACTCAAGACAATTTAATGGGGGAGGGAAGAATCTTTTTAAGTAATGTTGCTGAAATAACTGAATAGCCACATGGAGAAGAACAAATTTGAACCCTTATTTCACATAATTAAAGAAATTAATTCAGAATGGATCAAAAACTGAATAATAAGAACTAAAATTATAAAACTTTTAGAGGGAAACATAGTTGTAAACAGTCATTACCTTGGATTAGGTAGGGATTTCTTAGACATGGCCATCAGAAGCACGTGCTACAAAACTGAAAAACAGATATTTGAACTTCATCAAAAGTAAAAGCTTTTGTGCTTCCAAAGGACATCATCAAAGTGAAAAGAAAACCCACAGAATGGGAGGATATTTTTGCAAGTCATGTTATCTTAAATGACTAATACTTAGAATTCATAAAGAATTCTTATAACTCGGGGCCTCCCTGGTGGCGCAGTGGGTTGAGCAACGCACTGTGAGGCAGACCGCAGCCACTGCACCACGAGTTCGATCCCTGCTGCCGTCCAGGGAGGGGACCCACATGGCGCGGCAGACTGCTCCTGCTGTGCCCGCTGCTCCCCTCAGCAGTGTACTTCAGTTGATCTGCCTGTTCTGCTCCCCGCTCTCTGTGGTGAATCCTCTCACCCCCCCACACATCTAACCTGTGCCCCAGTGCTTGTATGCATAAATGAATAAATCTTTAAAAAAAAAAAGAATTCTTATAACTCAACAATGAAAAGCAACACAATTTAAAAATGAGCAAAGGATCTGAATAGACACCTAAAAATGATACTCAAGTGACCAATGAGCATATGAAAAGATGCTAAACATCATTAGCCACGAGGGACATGCAGATAGAAATCACAATGAAATGCTACTTCACTCCCCTAAGGTAGCTGTGATAGAAAAGGCAAAGAAAAACAAATATTGACAAAGGTGTGGAAAAACTAGAATGTAAAGTAGTGTGGCTACGCCAAAACATACACTAACTTGTGTATTTTAAAAAGTCATTTCTCGTATTTGACATCATTTGTAAAATCCCAGGGGGTTCCCACCACCATTTCACCCGTGCACCATCACTGCAGTCCCTTGTGCTTTTCTGCTTATCCCAGTCTCTACCCCACCTCCCCCCAATGATCCCTTTGACCTTTTGTTCTTGTTGTGTTTTTGGTTTGTTTGTATGTTTGCTTGTTTGTTTTTCGCTGTAATTGCTTATTTTCTAGAGCTCTTTCTTATATTTATTTTATTTTTTTTGTATTGATTTTCCTTTACATTCCTCCTAAAAGTGAAGCCATCCGATATTTTTCTCTTGCCTTCTGACTTATTTCACTGAGTATAATTCCTTCTGGCTCCATCCCTGTTTCTATAAATGGCCCTAGTTTATAATTTTTGATTGCTAAATAGTATTCCACTCTGTATATGACTGGATCAATAAGATGATCATCTTATTGATCCAGTCATCTACTTTTGGGCATTTGGGTTGTTTCCAGGTCTTATAATTATAAATAGTGATGCAATAAACATGGGGGTATAGGTTTTCTTTTGTTTTTTGTTTTTTAAGATTTTATTTATTTATGCACACAAGAATTGGGGTACAGGCCAGACACGCAGGAGATGAGAGGATTCACCAGACAGAGCGGGGAACAGAACAGGTGGATCAACTGAAACACACTGCTGAGGGGAGCAGAGGGCACGGCAGGAGAGGTCTACTGAGCCATGTGGGTCCCCTCCCAGGCTGGCAGCAGGGATCGAACTAGTGCTTCAGTGGCTGCGGTCTGCTTCATAGTGTGTTACTTAATCCACTGCGCCACCAGGGAGGGTCCCAGGTATTCTTTTTGGATCGGTGTTTTTGTGTTCTTTGAGTAGATCTGTAGGATTGGAATTGCTGGGTCTTATGGTAGTTCTGTTTTTAGTAGATTGAGAAACCTCCATACGGCCTTTCATAGTGGTTGGACTAACTTGCATTGCTACCAGCAGTGTAGTAGAATTCCTTAAAAAGTTATTTTTTTAAACAGACAATGATAAGTCAGACAGTTTATAGGGGAGGAGGAAGGAGAGGGATCAAAATGAAGGTGGAAAGAGCATAAGGGATGAAGGTGATGGTGCATGGGTGAATTGGTGTGGAAATCTCACGGGAACTACACCTGATGTCAAAAATATATATAGAAATTTTTTAAAAAGTCAAATATTTTTTGTGTGAAATATATACACATAAGAAAAGTCAAAAGGCAAAATGCAAACTGTAAGTCAAGAATCTTAATTTTCAATTACAAAGTATTTATAGCTGAATTTGATTTTTGAAACTTAATAAAGTCTTATTAAATTGTTTTGTAAAATCAAAACTATTCAATATTCAGTGTCTTTTAGTTCCCGGTATAGATGTCATGTTTCACTAGTGTTTGGTCCACTAACATGCATTTCTATTTTAGATTAATGTGAATCTTTTAATGCTGTGCCCTTGGTCAGTGGCTCTGAACATCACACTAATTAATAAGTACCACGAGAAGTGCATTAGAACAGTAAGAAAAGCAAAAAATAGAATTCAGCACTACTCAGGAAGCAATACCCGTTATACATGAATCCGCTGCATTCCTGTTCTCTTAGAGGAAGGTTTTGATAAATTAATTTGTTTTTTATCTTAAGAGCGTCTGCTACTTGTGCCCTCTGCAATTCCAGTCTCTAAGCTTGGCAAAGGCACAGCCACAACTTTATGGCATTCAAATGAGATCTCCTTTTGTTTTGTGGACAGAGAACTCACGTGGAGGAGATACGCTTCTCTAAAGCCTGAGCCAGAGCAAGTGTGATGAGTCTCAGGTGGCAGTGCTGAGTGTTCATGTGTTCTTCAGTAAGATTTGCACGTGTGTGTCTGTGATCTGCAGGAGCCCTGGACAAGAGTCTCTCTGGTGGGACCCTAAGGGAGTGCTGCTGATTATCTTAGGCCTCACTTGATCTTCACTTTGCCAAGTGATTCTTGAGCTCAGAGTGACAGATAATTTTGATTTGCCTAAGACAAATCTTTCTTTACTTTCAACTTATGGCTAGATAAAGATTTATGGAACATAGGAAAATAAAGCAAATGATGGATAGGCGTTGAATGGTTTTGGTATCTTTTCTATTTTTCTTTTAAGGTGTTTTTTTTCCTTTAGTCCTTTGTCGACTCATTTTTTATATAAAGGAATTGATTAGGACATCTAGGTCCAATATCCACTGACAAGGAGGAATGCGAGTGAGAGCTTGGCTTACATCCAACCTTTACAGGCAGTTTATGATTTATCTTGGCAGTTTAAATGTTATCTGTAATTTCCTGCTATTCAAAAGTAAGGTAACTCCCTGGCAGAATTACACGTGGCCCAGAATGCTGTAATCAGAACATCTTTGTTTAGTTGGCACTGAGGACAGGGCAAGGAGGCAATTGATATATCAAGATAGAAATCCGCTGGTCAGGTAGAAACTTATCTGTGCAGGTTGATGCTTTCTTAGAATATTAAGACATGTTTGTACGTGACAGTTTTGGGGGAGGTGCCCTGTGTGTCTCCACAGGTTTGCTGTGGCTCTTTACAGATTTGAGCTGTGGCTGGTAGATAGTCTGTAGTGGGTTAGACAAAATCAGACTGACCGGGCTCCCTTTCTCCACTCTGTGTCTTTGTGACCCTGGGCAAGTCGTTTATTCGTTGCCTTGGTTTCCTCATATGTACATAGATAAGAATATTGCCATTAGGGTTGTTTGAATAAGTAGTGCATATAAAGGACTTAAACAGCGCCTGCCAAGTAGTATGTATCTAATAACTGTTACCACAAAACTTTATAGGAAATGTATACAAAGTACAGTGTTGGGCAGGTTAAGTTTGAGATTAATTGAGAATTTTACGGTGGAGGCTGTCCTAGACATCCCTAAATTACTTGTACCCAGATAAACCCCTTTGCACGAATCTCTTGAAGGAACTGGGAATATTATAGTTGTCTAAAATGGCTTTTGTGACTCTGAACTGTGAGCTATAATATTCCTTACTTTTAAAAACAACACAATGCTTTTATTTTTTTTTTGAAGATTTATTTATGCATACAAAAACTGGGGTACAAGCCAGAGGTTTGGAGGGGTGAGAGGATTCACCAGAGGCAGAGTGAGGAACAGAACAGGCAGATTGACTGAAGCACACTGCTAAGAGGAGCAGCAGGCATGGCAGGAGAGGTCTGCTGCGCCATGTGGGTCAACCCCGGCACCCTCTTGTGCTGTGGTGCTGTGGTGGCCGTGGTTTGCTTCATAGTGCGTTGCTTAACCCACTGAACCACCAGGGAGGCCCCAACAACACATGTTTTTATTAAGTATTAATCAGTAAGACAAAACTTTATGAACTTAAATCATGATCTTGGGAGCTTTCTCCAAAGTCTTGCAAAGGACTTTTTTGGGGAAATAATAATACTCCTCTAGGTATGCGGTCCTGACATATTTACCTTCCTGCCTGACAAAATAGCCAACCTCTTCAGCTTGCCCTTAGCTATTATTTTAGCCCTCAATTTCACCTTCACATTGCAGATATCTTCATTGTCAAAGGAAGAGTCTTTATGCTTTCAAGGGCTAGATGTGCTGGCAAGTTAGTAAGTGAACTAGGATTCTAACTCAGACCAAACTAGTTATAAGACTAAGACTTTTTTTGTTACCCCACTTGGCCTCACTACCCAGGAGGAGATGTGCTCTGACTGGGCTTAGAGAATGTCTCTTTCTTTGATACCTGAACCACAGATTCAGTCTTTTCCATGGAATTTGGATCAGAGCTCTCAAATCTTGAGCAAGGCCATACCATCAGCGCAACTTTCCTGTTCCCAGTGGGGGCTTTCTGCTTAGGTTGTTTGCTGGGTAGTTTGGTTAAAGTATTCATCATAAAAGAATCATCTGATTTATTAAAAGCAGGGTGATATGCCTGATTTATTCAGCAACGTTGGTATCATTTTTCTTCTTAAAATTAATTTTGATGGTAATTAACATATGTATATATAATATAAAATGTCATATTTCTATCAGGCTTATGATGAAAATTTGCATTCCCTGTCCCACTCCTTACTGTGGGAATCCTGCTCCAAAAATAACTGATTTTCTGCTTTCAACTCTCAGCTGTTTCTTATGGTTGCCTTCCTGTTTCTAAATAAAATGCTTGTATGCCTATGTTTTGAATTTTCAAGTTTATATGTAAACTTCCTTCTATGGATGATGAAAATAGATAAATCTTTCATATTACCCCTTTTCTCATTCTCTTAATATAGGATATATTACAGGGTTTTTGTTGTTGTTGTTGTTAAATCATATCGAAGGCTTTATAATGTTGTAGCTAAGAACGAGGACTCTGGGCTTGAATTCCAGCCTCACTACCCTCTAAATTTATGTTATTTTGAGCAAGTTTTTAAAATTTTGGTGTCTCAGTTTTTTTGTTTTAATAATAACCTGCCTTAGGGTCATTATGAATATTGAGTCCATGGATATGAAGATCTACAGTGTCTGGCATATAGTGAATTTTAAACAAATTCTGACTATCATATTATTATGACCATGGCCATCTAATACTTCCTGTCTAATACCTCTGCATTTAGAGGTTGGGGCTAGCGTTGCTCTTACAAGTGAGCTGGTCAGCTATAAATTTCTCCAGGAGGGCACTTCCTGGTGGCGCAAGGGGTTAAGGCTCAACACTGTGAAGCTATCTGCAGCCACTGCAGCACAAGTTTGATCCCCGGCCAGGGATGTGACCCACATGGCATGGCAGACCTCTCTTGTCTTCTTCTGCTGCTCTCCTCAGCAGTGTACTTCAGAAGGTCTACCTGTTTTACTCCCCATTCTTTCTCTGGTGACTCCTCTCATTCTCCCACAACTGTGGCCTTCATTGCCCCAGTTCTGATATGCATAAATAATAAATTTTAAAAAACCTCTCCAGGAGGTTTGGTCCTATAACTATATTCCATGGATGATCAGAGATTTTTGGAGGATGGGTCATTACGAGAGGAGAGAGGAACCCAGAACTGGCTGAGTGAGTATGCTCCATTCCTTCTCCCAAAGGCAATTCGGATAGTCCTCTTTTCTAGGAATAGTTACTGAGAAGGTGGAGACAGGTCTTGAGTTGTTTCCATTGGGAAGTCCATGAATAAAAACAAGAGGCCAGGGAATGAGGAAGGTTCCCTTGACAAGTCTCTGCAGGCACGGAAGTGGGACAGATGCTTTTGTCCCGTGGCTGAAGCTCCACAGCATAACTCCTTATTCATTGTGTTGCTTCTTGACTTTCAAAGCATCCAAACGTGCAAGTGTGAGGTGTGCTCCCCGGGTAAATCATAAATCTGTGTTAATACTTTTTGTTCCTCCTTAACCGGGCCTATCAGGTGACCTCTAATAACAAGTTAAATCAGCAACAGTTGAGGTAGCATCTGCCCTATTTGTCTTCCCCAACAACAATTTGTTCAAAATAGAGAAGTTGGGAAAGTGTCCCCACGATATGGAAGCTGTTGAAAGAGAATTTTAGAAAGCAGTTACTTCTGAGGAATAATTTCATCTTGCATTCAGACGTTTTTGGTTAAGTTACTGGCACTTCAAACAGATCCATCCTCTTTTTCCTCACTCTGAAGACCCACTCACTTTCTTTTTTTTTTTAAAGATTTATTTATTTATGCATACAGGAGCTGGGGTACAGGCCAGAGGTGTGGGGGGTGAGAGGATTCACCACAGAGAGCAGGG
>JAGFMF010011446.1:21793-53811 GCA_019455555.1 Galemys pyrenaicus | reverse complement strand
CCCCTCCCTGGCCGGCAGCAGGGATCGAACTCGTGCTGCAGTGGCTGCGGTTTGCTTCATAGTGCGTTGCTTAACCCTCTGCGCCACCAGGGAGGCCCCCACTCACTTTCTTTATCTTAAATTCTGCCTCTGCCTTGCCTCCATTTTGTCACCTAATTAAATCATTTAAATCAATCTTACTACATGTCCTTCATCTGTTTATATCTAATGTATCATAAGTTCTATAGATTAAGCTCTACCACTCATATCTCTTTAGTCTGTTCCTTTGCTACTTGTGGATACTTTGCTACTTCTGAGTTGAGACCATTGTCATTTGTCACTTGAAGCAACCTTCTAATTGACTCCTTCCCAAATTCCTCCAATAATAGTCTGCTCTTTTTTATTGGCAGAGTGGTTTCTAAAATACCACCTGATCATGTAATTCCCAATTTCCCAACCTAAACCTAACGTTGACTCCTTAAGCTCTAAAGGAGTTTACACTGTGTTTTTTAGAATGACAGACAGGGCTGTGCTGTGATTCTGGCACATCCTAGATAATCACTTACAGATGCTAGTTTTGTGTATACTATTCCTTCTATATGGAATGCTCCTGCCTCCTCTTTCCTACTTACATCCTTGCCTGATTAATGTTCATTAATTAATTCATTATTTGAGACAGTTTGGATGTTACTCTGAGGAGCGTATCTAACAGATTTTCCATCACACGTCTTGAGGGGGTATCCCTTCCAAGTGGTCCCACCAAGTACCTTGAATTCCCAGTTTAGAACCAGGTCTTTTAAGTTGGGATCCTAGTTTCAGGGCCTGGTCATGAGACTGTACCCTCCACCTTCACTTAGAGACATCTAGCTTCCCAAATCTCATTGTTCCCAAATCTCATTGTTCCCAAATCTCATTGTTCCCATCAAACTCAACTCTTGCCTCCAGTCTTCATTTGCATACTAAGGACAGTTCCAGCTCCAACTTGGATCAGTGAACTTAGCTTTGCTGTTCTCTCTCAGGGGCCACTTTCAGTCCTCTTTACAATAGCCAGTGCCTCTCCCCAGATCCAGACCCCAGAAGGCAGGCCCAGCCTCACCCATCTCTTTTTGCAGCTTATCTATAACTCATGGTAAACTCTTTTCTTATCTCCTACCCCCCCCCCATTTTTTTTTTTTAAGATTTACTCATACAAGAGCTGGGTTGTAGGCTGGAGGTGGGGAGGTAGTGGTGAGAGGCACAGACAGAGTGGGGAGCAGAACAGGAGGATCTACTGAAATACACTGCTGAGGGGAGCAGCGGGAGAGGCAGGAGAGGTCTGCTGCGCTATGTGAATCAGCTCCTTGGCCAGGGTTGCTGCAGTGACTGGGAATAGCTTCATAGTGCTAAGACTTAACCCCTGACACTACCAGAGAGGTCACTTCTCTTTTTGATAGTCTATGTGTATTTTTTCTTTGTGTTTAGAACAGATACTATTGCATAGAAGAATGGATTGGCTGTGTCATCTTGTTTGAGGTCTGGATTTAGTCTTTAATTTACCTAGACTGAGAACTTCTCTAGGGCAAAATATCTTTTTAACATCAAGCATGGGGCATTGGAAGTTTTTTTGTTTGTTTTTTTTAATGACTCTTGTGCATGTCTTTTTATTCATGTGTACACTTGGAATGTTTCACTTGGGTCCTACTGAAGTTGTATAAACTTGGCAAATTGCTTAACCCTGCTAATCTGTTTTTTCCCATGTTTAAAAATGAAGATAATGTCTTACAGGCTTGCCTGAGGATCTACTGACAATTTGTGCCAGGTCTTTCCATGGACTAAGGCACTTCAGAAATGTTAGTTCTCTCCTCCATCTGTCCCTGTCCCAACCTCACCGGAGGTTAACAGTTTCCCTGGCAGAGCAAACAATTTTCTGTAGTTGTTGTTGGACGTAGTGTTCTCTAAATGTCAGTTCAGTTAAGATGACTAATAGTGTCATACAGACGTCTATATTTTTATTTCTACCAGTTTTATTTTGTGGTTTTTTTTATCACATTTATTTTTAGTTGTTTAAATTTAGTTGTTGAAATCATCCCTAGAGTCATCTTCTTTTATTTTTATCAGCACTGTTGAGGTATAATTAACATATAATAAGCCATATACTTAAAGTATATAATTTGGTGAGTTTTGTCATATATATTCACTAGTGAAAGTTATTATACGTAACATATCCATCACCCCAAAGTTTCCTTGGGCCACGTAAGCCCTCCTTCTGCCTCCTTCCCCTTTACCAGTTGAACACTATTTGTTACTATCAGTATAGATTATATTTTAGGATTTTGTATAAATGGCACCCCACTGGGGCCTCCCTGGTGGCGCAGTGGGTTGAGAAATGCACGGTGAGGCAAACCGCAGCCACTGCAGCACAAGTTCAATCCCTGCTGCTGGCTGTAGATGGGGGTGACCCACATGGCAGGGCAGACCTCTTCTGCCTTGCCCGCTGCTCCCCTCAGCAGTGTGTTTCAGTCCATCTGCCTGTTCTGCTCCCCTCTCTGTCTCTGGTGAATCCTCTCGCCACCCTGTGCTCTGGCCTGTACCGCAGCTCTTGTATGTATAAATAAAAATAAATCTTTAAAAATAAATAAATATAATAAATGGCACCCCACTTCAGGTACTCATTGGATAGCTGCTCTTGTGTCCTTTAGCTTAATATCTAAATGGAATGAGTGGGTCATAAGGCAGGAGTTAAACTTTTTAAAAATTTCTGCATTTCAAAGTGGCTCGTTCTATTAATAAGGTGTGTGTGGTTTTACTTTTTTAAGATTTATTTATTTATGCATATAAGAACTGGGGTATAGGCCAGAGGTGTGGGTGGTTAAAGGATTCTCCAGAGACAGAATGGGAAGCAGAATAGGCAGACCTACTGAAATACACTGCTGAGGGGAGCAGTGGGCAAGACAGGAGAGGTCTGCTACCCTGTGTGGGTTAACTTCCCAGCCAGGGATTGAACTCATGCTGCAGTGGCTGTGGATAGCTTCGTAGTGCTGAGACTTAACCCCTTGACCACCAAGGAGCCCCTGAAATATACATAATTAAAAAAAATTCTTAAGTATAAGAAGCCAAGGGATTAAATTAAATAGTCTGGTAAAACTTCATTTGGATTCTATTAAGAAAAAAATTGTTTGTACAGGGTTTATATTTACTTCCCTTGATGAAGAGCTATAAATCATCTACTTCATTTTGTAAGGCAGAAGTTGTTGTTTCTGTTGTTAAGGTCAAAATTACTAAGTGCATCTGTACTAGGTACTGAGGTTTCTAGATACATTTTATATTATCTCTAATAATTCTGGAAAGGTGTGGTTTGATCCTCCTTTGAGGAAGTAACTTGCTCCAGGATATATTACAGTTATGGAGTTGGGGGGTTTGAATCCAAATCTGTTCTGTTGCCCATGTTCATGTAAGACCCACTAAATTATACTTTTTTATAGACTTGTTACACTATGAGGAATTTATAGACTTGATACCCTGTGAGATTATTCATTTCTTTGGCATAAAATTATGATAATTCATGTTCATATTTGTCTCTCTTGGTTTCCTTTTGTAGGTTTTTGTAGGTTCACAACAGGAAATTTTGAGTTCTGATTCTTATTTTTTTAATTGTAAAAGATAACATTTGGAAAAGTAGATAAAACATTTTTTGGGGACTACACAGTAACTAGTATCCAGGTTAGCATGTGTTCTAGCAGCATGTCACTTGATTCCCTTAGCAGAAGGACTGAAAGCCAGACTCTGGAAATAAGTGACCAATTCTTAGCTACTTGGTTACATTTGGTCACTTGATTTTGCCATCATTTAAAAATTTTTAAAAAATTTTTCTTCTTCCTCCCCAAGAGTTAATCACTATCCTGATTTCATTTGTCATCATTTCTTTGCTGTTTAACCACGTAGGGGCATGCATTTCCAAACATTTAAAAAAAATTTTTTTTTAATTTACAGTACTGTCTTTTAAAATTTTTAATGAATTTATTAAGTTTATTTTAACTATTTGGGATTTAACTTAGGATTATGGTTACTTAAAACCATAAATAATCAGGATAGAAATTAATAGTATTTGGGTCATAGAATATTTGATTTACTTAATACATACTTTTGAAGAATTCAATTAAATACAGATAATTGCTATGCTAATTATAATTAGCATTGACCAACACTTTGAACTGTGATTCAGATCTGTTATTAGTTAGTATATTCAGTGTGTTACCAATTACAACTCTCCCCCTGCCCCACACCCTCACCCCATTCATCAGTTTGGGTAATGCCTTTTCTGTTAATATTTTTCCAAATATGTGTTGTCTCCTATAGGTTGGGTACAAATGTTGTTTACCATGCCATAATTTCCCCACTCTTTTCTTTTACAGCATGGGTAAGTTCTCTCTCCATGGGCATGATTTTCTTTTGCTGCCCAATAGTCAGCGTCTTCACAGATGTATTTGGATGCCGGAAGACAGCTGTTGTGGGTGCTGCTGTTGGGCTCATTGGACTCATGTCCAGTTCTTTTGTAAGGTAAGCACTGGCTTCATGTTGCTTTTTCAAGAACTGTTAAGCAAATACTTTAATGTCTTCCTTTCGAAACCTTGTTTTTTATAAGGAAAAGTCCTCCCGTTCTTGAAGAAAACTTTAAGCAGTTGGCCCCTTTGCAGCAAATCAAGCTTGAAACTGAATGCTTTTGCTTGTAATGTTTGAGTCAGTCATCAGTCAGGATATGCATATACCCTGAAGCCAAGAAAAGTGTTTTTTCTTTTGTTTTCATTCACATAAAAATCATAGAAGAACTAAAGTTGTAGCAGTAGCCTTATTTTCAGGTCAGCTCACTCAGTCTGAGGCCCAAAGGGTATTAGTGATACACAGAAGTAGCTGTTCATAGTCTTGATATGAAACATTTTTATTAATGAAATTAAAATGTTGCTATTTATTTCATCTCAGATGACAATTTCTATCTGCACTAGGAAAGAAAATGCTAAAATTAAAAAAAAAATTAAAAAAAATTTTTTTAAAATGATAGCAAAATGAAGTGACCAGATGTAGCTTAAAATAAAACTTAATGGCAATACACTCTTCCTGTTTCTGTTAAAAGGTTTCCACTTGAAAAGAACACCATAGAGAGCCGGTGGCACATTACACTAGAAGTACTGCTCCTCTAGCTCTAATTCTACTGTAAATCCCCTTGTATTGTCAGAATAATCCTGAATTGGAGAAACATGGTTTAATATGTAGCTCTGGCTAACAGAGGTGATTAATAAGAAAACCTCTTAAAATGACTTCCATCCTTTGTTTATAGTAGTTTAGCTTCATTTCTTGCCTCTTCCCCTTCCCTAATTATCTTCAGATCTAGTTGAAAAATACTATTGTGGTTGTTAAAAGAAAAAATAGAACTTATATTTTTGTCCTGTTTATTTTTAAATATTTGGGATTTAATCAACGGACTCCTTGTTTTTAATAATTTTACCCACTGTCCTCCCTCCTCCTCGCTTAACTCTAAAGTAAAACCTCTTTCTTTCATCTAACTTAGAATTTTTATTTGAATTGTAAATTATATTTTTTTCATGGTTAAAAATAAATACTCCATCTTTAAAGTACTTTTATAATTCTTTCAAGTTTTTTTTTTAAAGATTTATTTATTTATGCATACAAGAACTGGGGTGTAAGCCATAGGTGTGGGGAGGGGGTCAGGGTGAGAGGATTCACCAGAGACAGTGTGGTAATTCTGTGAGATCATCTACTTTTAGTTCTTTTTTATTGGTAGTAATACATATTATGTTATTACTGCCTTGCAGATACCTTACTTGGTCTGGAAGCCTCCAGGTACTCAGTCTCAGGTCCTCTGGCCCTACCACCTGCTAAATGTATTAGCACTGAGGCTTTGGTGAAGAGAGACTAAGGTGGTGTAATTTTATTTGGAAGACAAAAGCATATCTGCACACATCTACTTAGAACAAGCTGTGTTTTCCAACTTTTTTCCAACATTGAGAGATGAAATATATTTTATGTGACCCAGTTCTCTCCCTTTCTGCTTTCCCCTTTCTCCCCTTCCTTACTACATATCATGTTTTCTGTATCTTTTATTCAGTTTCACTATTTAACCCACTAACCAAAAGATAGCAAAATTTCAGAGGAGCAAGGAGAAATGTATAAATTCCAGGTATCTAATCGTAGATCCACTTTTCCTCCAGTTCAAATTCTGCCTTCCTAGAAAAGCCTCTTCAGCGGCTCCAGGGGACATCACTGTTTCCTCTCTGAATGCTTTTTGCCCTTGTGACTTGTATCTTACTGATTTACGTGGCACTTACTCATTGTCACTCAGCAGTAACTGAGTTGAAACGTTAGAAGTAAAAAAGGCGTATCAGCAGTAAAAATGCCATCACAAAGCACATGTACTTTACTCTGTAGGCGTTAATGAAGTTAGTCTCACCCACACTTGGTATTTAAAATTGTATGTGAAAGGATATTTCTGATTTATATATAATGTTTTCTGGTTTTCCAGCTGACAGCTTTATAATACTGTGACATAATTGTATAGCTATTGATATTCATGATGATACTGTATTGTCAATAGCATTTTTAATATCTTCTTTGAGGAAGGCAGAAATGTATCATAGATTTAGATTTTATCTCCAAGTTTTTTTTTTTTTTTAAGATTTGTTTATTTATGCGTACAAGAGCTGGGATAGGCCAGAGTACTGGGAGGTGAGAGGATTCGACAGAGACAGAGTAGTAGCAGAACAACTGAAACACACTGCTGAGGGGAGCAGTGGGTGAAGCAGGAGAGGTCCGCTGCGCCATGTGGGTCCCCCTCCCTGGCTGGCGATTGAACTGGCGCTGCTGTGCTGCAGATGCGTCACAGAGGGCGCTCAACTCGCTGTGCCACCCTGGAAGGCCCTATCTCCAAATGGTTAAATCAACATTTTAAGAAATAAATTGCTGTCAGTCTTTTAAATTAGTAAATGGAAGAATTAAATAATAAAAAAAGAAAGCAGGTGCAATTATCTGGAAAACTAACACAGAAATGAAGTATTATTTGTTTTTCGTTCTGTATTATTTGGGGTAGATATCTCCACTAAGCAGACTATGAGTAAAGGTATAAACTACATTTAAATTTTTTTTTCATGAAGTACCTCGAACATTGTAGCTGCTAAATAGATGTGTTTATTGAATAGAGTGGGGATTCAGTAAAAGGTGATCAAAGTGAGTGAGGTTTATCTGGGAAAGCCTGGGAGTGACTCTTGAGCCTGATGTGAAGATGGGGTTAGCTGTGGCTTGATAGAGGTGGAAGGGCATCTCAGAGAGATGATTGCCAACAGGGTTTGATTTTGTTAGATTCTAGAATGCCTTGTGAATTCCAATATGCTACCTTAGCATATTGCTAGACTAGCATTGTAGTCCAGAATTTAATTATTAACCAACTTATCTTAGTTTCTAATAAATTCTTGGCCTTTACTACTGATAAATAGCCTTTAAATTGGACTTTTCAAAAGGAATAAAAGCTCTGATTTTTTTACTCCTTACCTAATTGTTCAAAAAAAAATTGTAATGATCTTTTACCTTCATCAGAAATAATGTTATTTGGTTAAACTATAAAATTCTTGAACCTTTATTATTCTTTTGAGACATACATGGCCTTAAAGCTTACAAACTGAGATCACTAATGAACACACTTCATTTAGTCTTTCTGCAATCAGAATATGATTTCTCGTTATCTTGCACAACACAGAGCAGTGCAATCAGGGCGAAGGTTGGTCAACAGCCCTTAGGCCAGCAAAAATGAGAGAAAACTGTTCTCTGTGCAAATTTTCCTGACATAACCCTGGGCAGAAAATATCAAATGCAGTTTTTTGTTTGAAGAGAGTACTTAGTAAATGCATGGAGGAAACTCCATAAATAAATAGTTTTCATAGGTAAAGTATGTATTTATTTAAACTTCTAGTGAGTCTGGGTTTTAGTTTATTAGTTCAGTCACTGTCAGTTTTACCCTTCTTGGCCCTGTCTTTTATTTCTGAGTTGTGGAAAGCATGGCAGCTCTGAGGGCTGTAAGCTTCACCTGAAATCTGTGAAAGGAGGTGGAACCAACTCTCTGATAACCTTACCAGTCATTTTTCACATACTTGAGGCATTTGCATTGAGAGTAAATAGAATATTTTTAGTGCTACATTCTTGATCTATTGAATTTTTGACCTCTATTTTCGGTTAATGTTATTTGTAGAAAATATGTTGACTAGAACCCGCTTTTACTGTAAGGCTTTATTTTATCAAGCACATGATAAAAATAATGAAAGCTGCTTTCCATCTTTTTCATCTTTTCACAGTTCCATTGAGCCCCTCTACCTTACCTATGGAATCATATTTGCCTGTGGCTGCTCCTTTGCATACCAGCCTTCATTGGTCATTTTGGGACACTATTTCAAGAAACGCCTTGGACTGGTGAATGGCATTGTCACTGCTGGCAGCAGTATCTTCACAATTTTGCTGCCTTTCCTTTTGAGAGTTCTGACTGAAAGCGTGGGCCTCTTTTACACGCTGAGGGTCCTCTGCATCTTCATGTTTGTTCTCTTTCTGGCGAGCTTTACTTACCGACCTCTTCCTCCCAGTGCCAAAGATAAAGAGAGTGAAACCAAAGGAGGCAAGAGGTTTTCCCTCTTTTCCAGGAGAAAATTCAGCTCTCCAAAAAAGGTTTTCAATTTTGCCATCTTCAAGGTTACAGCTTATGCAGTATGGGCAGTTGGAATACCAGTTGCACTTTTTGGATACTTTGTGCCTTATGTTCACTTGGTGAGTATGCTTCTTTGGCTTTACTGGTAATAGATATTATTTCATACAGGAAAATTCAGAAAAACAAAATCAAGTTGATATTAGACCTAAACATCATCCTGGTTGGAATGCAACGACCGTCAACATTAAAGGTCTCTTAAGATAAGGTCAGCACATCCATCAAGATCATTAAACGAAGAATATGTTTTATGGTCTCCTTTGCTCTTTAAAATATTACCAACCCTAAACAAATAAAAACAACTTTTTTTTTTTTAAAGGAAAGCTAAAATGTTGAAACAAACATCATCATTACAGAAAACTTACAGGTCACTTTTTCTTCAAAGCCACTCCTTTCTTTGGCTTACAAATCTTAATCAGACACAGTGATGGTACAGTGATTTAGCCAACATCAGTAGATTGGTTTTCGACAGAAGGGTGCAGAAATTTGGTAAATAGCAAAAGCCAGTGGCTTTAACACACACAAAAGAAGCATCGTATCTACCTGTGGGACCCTTCTGGGAAAATGAGAAATCTATTTAGGGAATATTTGAGAAATGTTAGCAAGCTCCAAATGAAGGGAAAGAGCGAGGGTTTCATAGGAAATTAAGATACCAAGTGCTTAAGCAATTTGTATTGTTTATTTTTTATGTCAAAGGCCAATTTTATTCTCTATACTGAGGTAAGAATAAGCGATGTTTAGAGTATTTGCCTCTGGCAAAATTTGCCCAGAAATACTTACTATGTTCCCTTTTTCTTATTGTTGTGGCTAAAAGTGTACTTGCAAGTCAACATAGTTCGTAAGTAATAAACAGAAATGATACTATGGTACATTTTTCTTCCGTGTGTATGCTATATGCATGAGCTTGGATCTTTTCTAGCTTACTGTCGACTTTTAGATGTTGGTGAGTTTTTGTTTAGTTGAAAGTTTTGGTGAAATTTGATAACATAGGTCACAGAATTCCTAGGATTGGGGATCAGTTAGTAAACTATATCATAACACTTTGTGGGTTCCTGTGCTTAGTTAGAAAAAGAATTAGGTTAAGGAAACATGAAGAGAAATAGGATGTTTTGGACCTAAGAATAATTGTGATTTCTTAAGTCTCCTCTTTTTGGTAGCGGTATTGAGAAAGCAAGCAGAATGACCGATGCGGAGACAAGCACAGGACTAATTTTTAGTACCCTGAGCTACTTGGCATTCTAAGAGACTAAGGTCCGGCCTCCCTGGTGGCTCAGTGGGTTGAGCACCGCACTGTGAAGCATCCGCGGCACAGCAACACGAGTTCGATCCCTCCCAGGGAGGTGACCCACATGGCGCAGCAAACCTCTCCTGCCTCGCCTGCTGCTTCCCTCAGCAGTGTATTTCAGTCGATCTGCTTGTTCTGCTCCTTTTTCTGTGTCTGGTGAATCCTTTCACCTCCCGGGACTATGACCTGTGCCCTAACTCTTGTATGCACAAATAAATCTTTAAAAAAAAAAAGAGACTGAGGTCCAGTAGCTCTTCAAATGACATTTTCACTTAGCATCTTTTAGTTATAACATTGATAAGAAAAAAATCCTGGTCCATGGTGAATAAAGCAGGACCTGGTTTTGTTATATGTCATTGCACTTAAAATTGTTTCCAAAAACCAACAGGTGACAGTAGGGACTTACTAGATAAAATGACCTATCATGTGACCTGTCACACTTGCAGTATGTGGCTAAATCTTGATCTGTTAGTCTGTTTTCACAATTTTAGAAAGGCATATCTGAACCATCTGAAGCTGTTATTTGTTAGACTACAGATCAATTTTGGAGGGACCAACTTTACCAGCTACTTCTTCCATAGTTTCTGTAGTTAAGTAAACACATTGGTTGTGCCCTTTTCAAAAATGAAAAATGTGTAGGGTGGCTTTAATTTTTTTGTTTGTTCCTCTTTGATGTAATGCAGTGAACATATGCACAGAAATCATGTCTAGCTATTTCTGCTGTTTATAATTTGTTACAGTAATTTCACATATATTACATTGATCTTCACAATAAACTATAAAGCAGGCAAAATAAATAATATTAGTTTGCAATTTACAAAATGGAAAATAGATTCATCCTTAACAAAGCGATGGATAAGTGACTTCCATGGGATCTTGTAATAGCAAAGCAGGAACTGGTTCCTTGTCACCATGCTTACCTGGGAGCAGACCCAGTGCAGTCTTACTTTGGAGTATACTGGGCCGCTTCCCTGGATATCTCACCAGATAGAACATGTAACTGGAAGGAAATGAGTATGTCTAAGAATACTTAATATATATGTTAGTGATTTTTTTCTTAAAGTAAATAAATTTTCAGAGTGAGTGATGAGTTGGTGTTTGTAGAGAGTATTGTCAGGGGGAGGCGGTAATTCACGTAAGGCAAAAAGTCTCCATTCACTCTGATAACAAACCAGGCTTTTTTTCCTGCTCTCCACCCTTGTAGGCATGATTTGTTACATATTGTGTTCTGTTTTTATTTGGGGTATTCTCGAGATCAAACTGGTATGGCACTGAAAGCCATGTTGAAGAGGAAACACCAGCCCATCAAATGCCAGGCAGGCTGCTAAAAATCTCATTTTTGATGAAAGCACTGAGCATGTTGTAATTTAAGGTCTGGATCATGGTTGCTTAATCTAGGCTTCATAGAATGATAGGAACTGTCCTCTTTAAAGGGGAAATGATGTCTTACATATTTCCAAACACTAGAAGATGATATTCAATTCATATTAAACCCTTTATTGGTGTGTTGACAGGGATTTACATGTAAGGCAGAAGTCTTGTTGTGAAATAACATAAAAAATATATATATGTAATAATAAAAGTCCTAATCCTTTGTAAAGGATTATTACATGCGTTATCTTATTTAATCTTCACAACAATGAAGTGCCTGTGGTGTCTCATCCTCATTTCATCCATAAAAAGACTGAGCACACAAAGATTAAGAACCATGGTGTAGGGCAGCAGCTTTCTTGCCCACTTGTGCCTATGCGGTTGTATATCTTTGCCCTCCTTTTCCCATGTGGCAGCCCTTCTGCTCACCTTTAACTATGCATGCCTCTCTTTTAGCAAATCTAACCCTCTAGGGGAAGCTCTTTTTTGTCCACTTGTGTCTGTGCAAGCATTCTTTACCCTCCTCTCATTTTTATAATAAGCCTTCCCTTTTGGATATTAAAAAAAACCCCACAGAGCATGGTGTAAGACTGCAGTGATAGTGACTGATAATTATGAGTGCAGTACTTTCATGGAGGCTGTATTGTACAGCCATTAAAGGTAGACTTGGAGTGAGACATTAAATGTGGTTTTAAATCCTAGTTTTGTCCCATACTAGTTGCATGACTGTGGGTAATCTCACTAGGCATTAGTTTCTTCAACTATAAAGTAGGGATAAACCCAATTTTGCAGAGTTGTTGTAAGAGTTAGAGTAAATGTATATAAAGCGTCTCTCCCGGTTCTGGTATAAAAATGAGTTATTTTAATTTAAAACAATGCAATTGCTGATTGAACTGTTTGGAGGGATGGTGGTTATTGAAGAGTCAAAGGAGAAAGATGATATCCATTTGAAGGTGATTAGTAAAAACTTTATAGGATTGGAGTTGGATCTTGTTAGTATGAAATCTGGTGTTACAAGTGGATTCTTCATCAATTACACAACTAATTTATGTAGATATTCTTTAAAGATTCACAGGTACAATGAAATATTCTCAAGGATGTTAAAAATTCTAAAATCTTGTTTATTAGACTGTACGTAATGATTCAAGAGTGATTTTTTACTATATTGCTCTCAAAACAAGGTTGAGCGTTTTATTTTTTAGTAGCTGACTTTTAAAAGTAAAGAGTCATATTGTCTCTAGGAAGCTGTGAAATGATGTCTATTTTAGGCCTGCCCACTTAAAATCTCCATGGTAAGGGTACAAATCCATAGATAAATCTGAGACCTGACTTTCTCAATAACCATTCTTAGTAGCACTGTTCTTTTTCTCTTTCCATAGCACATTATATTTTCTAACATACTACATAATTGCCTTACTACGTTTGCACTCTGCAACATATCTCTGCTAGAATGTAAGCCCCTTGACACTAAAGATCTTTCTCTGTTTTGCTCAATGATAGATTCCAAGCACTTAACACAGTGCCTAATATCCAGTGAGTGTTCAAATATTTGTTGAAAAGCTAAATATAGTGTGGACAAGTCTACATATTTGTCCATACACAAGCACTATTCATCTCATCATTTTAATCTTAAAAATTCTCTACTTTGATACCATAATGATTTTTCACATTTTGTACTTATTGGACAGGATGGCATTTATATTCATTAAATAAATAAATTCAGACTTAGCAAACCTCAGAATAATTGACTAACACTAATGCCATCTGTTGATAGAAGACAGTTGATGTTTTATACACTAATCTGCAGCTTTATGTGTTGAAATTATAAGCTGATATATGTACGTATGTATGTGAAATTCCTGTGTTTCTGTTACTATTTTAAATAAATGGGTGGAGGAAATAGGAACTTTTGGTGGTCTTCCCCATTAACAGGGAGGGTTAGCAATTGGTGTTTGCCCTATCATGTAGCAGTTGAAAAATCTCAAAGAGCTTTGGGTGGTCTTAGTAAGACTAGGCTGAGGATATAGGAGCCATAACCTGACCACAAGTCCCTATAGCTTTGATAGTACAGTGACCATAGATCACTGACAAATACCTAAGAATGACAATGATGTAACGTTCTTCATGATATGCTCCATCCTCACTATAAGAATGATGCTTTAGTTTTAATTGCTTTCACATCTCTCTACCACTACTCACCCTAAGAAATAGTTTAGCTACCTGTATTCTTTGATTCTAGAAGATATGATAGGTGAATTTTTAGTTTTTAAACTTCAGACTCTTGTACTCCCTGTCAGTGACTCAGTCTGAATTCTGCAAAGTATGTGCTTACAAGCCTACTTTCAGGAATCTCTGTGATAAGATATATGTCTAGTGGCCGCTAGTAAATTCACTGTCCTAGCTACCATTGACCTCGTAAAAAGATCCCATTTATCTGATGCTGTGATGAACAGCAACTCCTGACAAGGCAATTAAGTGGACACCAAGTCCAACTATAATTGGGAACAAACACTGTATTTTTAAACTAAAAATAAAACTTTAAGGCATGTCAATAAAACAGGGCATGTAGCATCTGAAGACAGATTTTATGACTCAGAGCAAAGCCAGTTGCTGCTCAAATGGCTCAGGGGGGTCAATACCAGAGGTGGCTGTCAGCTCTAGGACAATCTCATGAGTCTGGCCCCTCTGTTCATGTCACTGGCAGAACAAGAACTTTGCTCCACATCAGAGCTTGGGCTGCGGAGCCATTCAGATACATAGGAACAGCATACAGGTTCTCACTTCCGTGGGGTGTCCTAGAGGGAGACTTAGGTGATTTTTGTTAAGAATCTCCCATGTTGTGCCTTTTTACAAAATCTCATCTAACGATCATAAGGATGCATATAGTAAGTACTTACTCAGAGTTAAGGAAACGACTCTGCTACGCTCTGCCTCGCAAGGTCACCCACTGACGTATGCTCAGAGCTGCAGTTTGAACACAGGTCTCAGATTCTAGGCTACATGTTCTTTTTATGAAGGTCTGCTGTTCCTTCATGGAATCCCCTCAGAGGTGGGTACTACCTGTTACCAGCCACACTGGGCTTAGGGTAGAGTTTTCTTTGCCTTGTAAGTTCCCTTCCCTTCTCTCAAAGCTAGAAACAGAGGAAGTGTTGAGCTAGTCCAGTGCTCAGAGAAGGCTACATAACTGTGGAGGCTGACCCTGGAGGAAGCAGGCTCTTGCGCTGTTAAATGTGAGTGAGGGGACATCACTTAACCTATTTCTAACACTTAACCTCTCCTCTTTCAATCTCTAGTCACTGTGAATTTTGAAAATGGAGTTGCTTTTCACAGCTTGTGATAAGCAGAACGTGGAATATGCATGGTTTATGTGCAAATTTGTTTCCTACAATAAACATGAAGTACAGCAGGTGAACAAAAATACATATGTTTATAGCAAGGTCTATCTTATTTATAGTTGATTAACTTAAGTACTACTATAGGAAAAAGGACAAAAGTAAATTGCTTGAATTTTAGAGTTACATACTCTTTCAGGCCACTGATAAATCGTACTTATTTATTTAAAAGGCCCTTAAAGCTTAGTTTGCTGGAAAATTGTTCCATCTTTCTTGTTAATGTGTTACAGCAGGCATTTTGTTTTGTTCTGATGTGTTTCAGGTTTTGTTTGTTAAAATATACTTTTTAGTACCTTGAATTTTAACTGTAATATGGACATTTGCTGATTCATCTTTGGATTAGTATCAAATGGATATTTTTTCAAGTTTGAAGAACAGAATTAACTGATAAGGGCCCTACCATGATTCTTGTATCAACTAGAAAATAAAGTGTTATGTTAGAGGATTATAGACATCTTAATTTGAAGCATCTTCCTTTTGAGGCTATATTTGGACATTGGCTTTTATCCACATTTACCAAATGGCTCCGGTAAATGGACAGAGTTGTCTTATCCATGGAGAGTACATTTCTGCTATTAACCATATCTCCAAGTTCTGGGGCATCCCTTTGGAGAAATCCTTGCAGACATTAATTCTAAGAATTACAGAGCATGGGCCTCCCTGGTGGTGCAGTGGGTTAAGCAACGCACTATGAAGCAAACCACAGCCACTGCAGCACGAGATTGATCCCTGCTGCCGGCAAGGCGGGGACCCACATGGCATGGCAAACCTCTCCTGCTGTGCCCGCTGTTCCCCTCAGCAGTGTACTTCTGTTGATCTGCCTGTTCTGCTTCCCGCTCTCTGTGGTGAATCCTCTCACCACCCCCTGCCACCTCTGACCTGTACCCCAGTGCTTGTATGCATAAATAAATAAATCTTAAAAAAAAAAAAAGAATTACAGAGCATAAGGGAAAACAGAACTTCTTATGTATTCATGCTGTTGGCAAAGATCGTCACCCAAAGAAAGTTCAAGGGCCATATATCTCTTAGTGATTAGGTCTTAGCTGTCCATACTGCTGTCCATTTTCTACCTTGGCTTTCCCCTTTCCTACCTCAATTATGTTTATCTAGCTTCCCCCACCCCTTGGTATCAGGAAGCTCACTTACAATGAGGAACTTTCTATCCCCTTATAAAAAAAAATTGGGGAAAAGCTCACCTAAAGGGCAATACTTAGTGTTTGGAAGCAGAATTGCAAACATGGACAGCTGGTGTGTGGTTATGCAACCAGCCGTGTCAGCATCCATGTCAAATTAAAGTGACATGGGAATGACAACTGCAGCTTCCAGGCTTCAGAGCACAGTCGGAAGATTCTGCATGCCTGGGCCTCACAGCCATACCAGGGTTGGTTTTAAACCACACACTTCTTTTAAACAAATGGAATACTTATTGACTTCCCATTTATATTGACATTTAGTTTGTAAGAAGCTGCCATAGACATCTCTCACTGGAGCCTCAGGGCTATCCTTTGAGATAGGCATGATCAGAGTTCCTTTTAGCAGGAGAGAAACCGGATCTGGGGCAGAAAGACAAGTGGCTTGTGGTGCCCAGTGTAACTGGGGATTGAGCCTGGTGTCACTGGATCTTCTGAAGAGTGTGGCTTAAATAAAATACTTAAATGCCTGCAGAAAAGTATAGCAGTAATTTAGAGTTCAGGGGGATTCTATAGGTCATTTAATTTTATTCTCTTTTTTTTAATGGTAAAAGAACTAAGACACAGAAAGGATTAAGTTGCTTGCCAAAAGTCACATAGTTTATAAAAGCGGCAGAACCAGTTGTAACGTCCAAGAATATTCAAGGAAAATAAATTGAAGCTTATCACAGTATAAAATTGTAAATGTGTATGTAGCAGAAACATAATTATTAGAAGATGAAATAACTCCATCACCATTTTAAACTATTTTTCACATAACGCTAGTTAACTCAGTCAGAAGGTCAATTTGTCATCTTCACACTCTACAGTTCTTCAGAGTTGCCAGTAGCAGTTGAACTAGCTTTGTTGTCTATTTTTCAGGGATATATTTGGAGGTCAGGGGTCAAGATTGTGGGACCATGGTAGGATCCCTGTAAACCAAAGGTTATTGTGTGTCAGCTAGGACTGGGCTGCTGAGCTAAGGCTCCTGTCCATTGTGTAATATCGCTGTGCGCTGCAAGATTCTAGCAAGAGCAAAACCTTGGAGAGTTTTGGAAGCGTTTTAAGATTGATTTACGATGCAGTTGTATAATCTGAAGAGTTGCCCCATCTCAATCTGTGTGGCACTGCAACTAAATTGAAAAGATAGAATTAGCATTAATTTTGTTTTTGTTCTGGAAGTTAAAAACGGGGCTAAATATTAGGAACTAAAAGTTTCATTTTCCTCCCACCTTTCTCTCCTTTTTATTCTTAGTTTTGGTTTACTATTCTAATTATCTTTATGTTGATTGTTACTTTGCTATCAGTTATCAAAATACTTTGGTTCTTTACAGAATAAAAAAAATAATCACCTGGCTTTTTCACCAGGACTTTCTCATTGAAGTAATTTTTACTTTTCTACTTTTTATTCAAAAATAGGTTTATAAAATATCTTTTATACAGGCTTTTTCTATATGACCTGTTAATTTATATCAGAATTTATCCATTGAGATTCACTTTGGGTTGATTATGTAAACACATATATAACCCCTACTTATGTTTCTTGTATATTTTTGTTATATGGTCTGTAAGTGTTTCATTCATTCATTCACTTCATTTACTCCATTCATTCTTTTCCCAATGAATTTCCAAATGGATGTGAAGGTATTTACTTCTCCTATATATTTTCTGAATCATCTCTCACAGCCATCCCTTATGAGGAAAGCAGCTCTGGTACTGCTTCCCCACTAATATTTAAGAGTTCTTGTTCAGAGAGGTTTTTATTTAGTTCAACTAAATGGTCAAGGTTTTATTAGAATAGACTTAGGATGGGTTATTCCATCTGTCACTGTTGTTTTTCTTCTTCTTGTGCACGTGTCTTCCTAATTACAACTCAGCTGAACAGATGCAGGCTGTTATTCATTTGATGACTGTTCACTGAGCACCTGTCGGGCGCCCCTCGCACTCTAGCTGTGGGCATGCAGTGGTGAGAAGAGATGTAGTCTTTGCTCTCGCAGAGCTCACTAAGCAAACACATAAATAAGGTGGTGGTGTTTAAATAGTGAAAATAGAATGAGAGGCCTCCCTGGTGGCTCAGCGGGTTGAGTGCCGCACTATGAAGCATCTGTGGCACAGCAGCTCAAGTTCGATCCCTGGCCAGGGAGGGGACCCACGTGGTGCAGCAGACCTCTCCTGTCTTGCCCACTGCTCCCCTCAGCAGTGTATTGCAGTAGATCTGCTTATTCTGCTCCTCACTCTGTCTCTGGTGAATCCTGTCACCTCCCACAACTCTGGCCTGTACCCCAGCCATTGTATGCATAAATAAATCTTTTTTTAAAAAAAAAAAAATAGAATGAGGTGGAAGGTGATGGAAGGAATTGCAGTTTGGAAAGTCAGGAGCTTCTTGGAGGAGGTGACAGAAAAGTACCTGGTGAAGGGCGCCTTAGATAATTGGAAGAGACAAAATAAGAAAGCTTTTGTCCTTGGGAAGCTTATGACAGAATTTCTCTAGTATCTATCTTAAAAGCAAGCCAACAGTTGATGAATTTTTAATTTATTTTTTATCTGATGTATAATACTAAAAATTAAAATGAAAAATTCTTGCATTGGACCCACACATTCCTTTTTCTTCAGGAACTTTATTCACTACTTTTATATCTGACTACATACGATACTTTCCTCAGTTCTCATGTGATTATTACATGAATGATTAGACATCTTCCTTCCTTCACTTTGTAACTACTTTTTTCAACAGTGTCTGTGCTTTTCTTGCTTTTCTAACCTTGCATTTATTTCCCTGCAGAACTCAACATCTGCTGCAATTTGACTACTCAGGTTAGTGAAAATTTGCCCCTTTTTCAGTCTTGTGCCTTAGGCAGTATCACCAGCATTCTCATAAGGATTTCCACATCTCTGGCCACACGTGACTCATTAATGGTGAAGTTAAATATCTACAGAACACTTTCATCAAAACAAGTTAGTTGGGTTTTGTTTTGGGGGGTTTTTTTGAGTATTTTTTTTCCAAATTGTAATATAATAGCATAGGAACTCTATACATTGGGATGTTATTAGTATATAATTTAGAAAACACAAATAATTAAAACTCAAGCTGCTGCTTTTAGTAAAGCAGAGTAAGTTTATCATGTGTTCCAAATTATATTTTGTTAGCAAAAAATAAGTACTTATAGTAATTCAACAGTAATTTTTATAAGTGATACATGGTTTTTTTAGGCATGTAAATTATCTCTAGAACGTAAGCCCCAAACCGCTAAAAGTTTTAAAACTCTTGGGAAGAAAGAAATCCACAAACATTTAAAAATAACTAATTTTAACTTAAATTGAAAAGCAGCAGTACTGTATTTTTGCAAGGCCCGATGATATATGTAATGTATTCAATGTAAGTATGAGAAAATCTGGTGAAAACTGTGGATTTACCTACATTATATGTTAGACTTTTGTGTGGGAAGTATCCTGACACCCAAGGAAATGATGAAGAAGAAACAGGTAAGGTAAACTGGACACTTCTCAAGTAGAGACAGCCCCCCCTTCATTGCCCCACCGCAGTACCTAGCACATGCCTGGCGCACAAATATTTTTTGTCCAGTTTCAGGCTGAGCTTCATGGGTTGGTTGACTTGATTAAGTCAGAGGTCTACTACCTCAGTGTCCCTACCGTAATTATTCATTCTAATGGCACTTTATGTTCTTCAAGTTCATTCTTTAACCTTCAACATCTAACCTCACAAGACGGGAACGGTTTTGTCTCCATCTTACAGAGAAAGGAGTAATTTGGTTTAGAGATTTCCTCTGGTCACACACACATAGTGACAGAGTGGGTTTTAAAGCTTGATAAATAGAACAAAAGTGATTTTATGCTCATCTAGACTAGTTCCAATGTGGAGTAACTTAAGGATATAGAAATGAGTGGCAAGAGGTCCATGCTCAGCCCGATGGAGATACATAAAATAATGCTGCCTATGCCTTTTACCTTTTCCCAGCTGCTTCCAGAAGAATGGGGTGCCCGAGGGTGACCACAGTCCAGCAGGTAGCTTACAGATGTGAATACCCCTCTTGAGCCTTGCACACATCTGTTAAATTTAAAGTGCTGCCATATATTGATGAATTTATGGTGGATAAGTCACGACTCCCTGTCCCTTCATTGTACTTCTGCTCCCGTGTATACACACTCTCCTTGTACGTGTCTCTTTCACCTCAGGAGCTGCCTTAGCGAATTCCCATAGTTCTGACCTTTCTCACCAGTTGTTTTGAAGAAAGTTCTTAGTTACCTGTTGGTGCCTCAGCAGTAATTGCTCTTCTCTGCAGGGGTCTCCTTGCTTCTGCTCTTCAGCTCTTATGCGTCCTTGCATCAAAATGCCCAGACCTGGTGTCCCCGTCCACCTTTTCCATGCAAGATGCTTTCTAAGTTCTGCATCACTGTTAGCTTCACAGTAGCCCTGCTGTGTCTCTAGAGCAGTGTCAGGCTCCATGCTATTTCCTCTGCTGAAATAAAATTCATTAATTATAAAACTTACATGTACATATGTTTAAAAAGCAATAGTGACCCTCTTAAAACAGAAGTAAAAGATGACTTTTTAATAATAATATGTAATGCTTGGGTCACATACAACATGGGTGAACCCCAAAACATCATGCTAGTCACAAAAGGTCAAATATTGTCCAATTCCACTTAGATGAGGTGTCTAATGCATTAGAGGAGTAAATTCATAGAAACAAAGTATTAGGGGTGTTTCTAGGGGATGGAGTAGGGAGAAAATGAGATCTCAATGAATAGGATAGAGTTTCAATTTGGGAAAATGAAAAAGTTCTGGGAATGGATGGTAGTGATAGTTGTGTGAGATAATGAATGTACTGAATGCCACTGAACTGTATGTTTAAAAATGGCTAAAATGGTAGTTATGTGGTGTGAATTTTATCACAATAAAAACGTAAGTAAAAAAGGAAATGGTTGAACACAGTTCTATCAAATATAAAAATAACCTCCATAAATTTTCAGAATACTTCCAAAGCAGTGCTTCCTCTCAAATGTGAAGCTACATGCTGTATTTGTTTGTGATTAGGAAACAAATGTCCAAGATCTTAGAATCAGAGCCATAATTTGACTGCAAGAACCTGTCTGCTATGCCCACGCCTTCCAACTTGCAGTGCACAAAGGTTTTTTTCACTGCTATGCCAGCTGCCAGATCACAGGGACCATTCTTATCTGTCATACAGGGGTGTGGTCCCTTTCTTCCTGGACACTCTTAAGGTCACAAGAAACAACTGAACAGGTTTAAAATAATGTTAATCACATACCATTCACTCATCCTCCTGCTCCAAAATATTCTTAAGAAAGGGTAAAAAAATAGGAATAGAAAATCTCAGAAGTATGTAGAAATTGCAATGGAGGAAGGAAAACTGATCTAGGACTAATCCTTTATCATTCAGATTAAAAAATCAATTTCATATGATGCTAGGGAGAGCAACTAGGTAACTGAGAATTAATAGGAAAATTCAACACTATGTCTTACAAAGATGGAGGAAAGAGGATAACAGGAGACTTTGGGAAAGTAGTTCTTTAGCCAACATCACTAGTCTGATGGAATCTTAGTGAGGAGAGGGTTAGAAGAAGGTAGAATTTTCATGAGCTTTCATGGAAAGCTCAATCTTTCACCACTTCAGAATTAGGGTGAATTTAAGAAGCTTCATAAAAACTGATGCTTCCATTTCTCTACTCTCAAAAATGAGGTAAACCTTACACTAAATTAAAATTTCAGTTTACCAGTGGTCTATATGTTTCTTATTGTTCAAGAACCAAAAAATTGAACTAATTTTGCTCATTTATAATATATCTGGTTTACTGACTTTATTGCCAGTGATGTTAGCAAGTTACTCCAAATCCTAATGATTTGAATAGTACTGTCTGAAATTATTCCTTCTACTTTAAAATGAAGTCTGTCTTAAACTTTTAAATTTAAGCTTCATTCAACTAGCCCTTTATTGGGTACATTTGTTCATTTTGGATTACTTTTCCAAATTCATGATTAGATTGACCACAAACAGGAGACCATACCTGTGAAGCCCTTACAACCACTGTGTGTCTTCAAAGCGCTCTACTGAAGCACTAGAGTCAGTGGGTGGAGGGGGCAGGAACTGTGGCTGAGCCTGAGTCATGTTGATGAGCAGAGTAGGGGCTGTCTGACTCTTTACAGACACTGTCTTAACTCACAGTCCATGTTCGTCCAAACTAACCGGGAACCTAGCATCAGAGAGTGTGCCAGGGATGAGACTCCAAGGAGAAAACTGCTCAGAATCAAATTTGGTCTTTAGTGGAACAAATAGACATTTAAATAAGTCAACAGATCAAACACCTCTAATTTTTCAGGAAGGACTAGAACGATTTTTAATAATTTGTGAGATATCTGGTACAGGAATTACTGTCAAGGTGCCTAAATAATTTCAGGTTATCTAAAAATTCTAGTCATTTACACAAAAACACTGATTCAAAAGAATACCTGCACCCTATGTTTATTGCAGCACTATTTACAATACTGTAAGACCTGGAAACAACCTAAATGCCCCAAAACAGATGAGTGGATAGGGAAGCTGTGGTACATATACACGATGAAATACTAGTCAGCAGTCAAAAAAGACTAACTAGAGTCATTCACAGAAACATGAATGGAGCTAGAAGGGAGTATGCTCAGCGAAATAAGTCAGAAGGCAAAAGAAAAACACCAGATGGTTTCACCCCTAGGAGGACTAAAAGGGAACCAAATAAGCGACCAAGGAAAAGAATAGTAACAATAATAAAAAAAAAGGGATGAGTTGGGGACACTTTGTGGGAGGGGGGAGGGAGTGGGATGAGGGCAGAAAGAGCACAAGGGACTAAGGGACTGAGGTGATGGTGCAGGGGTGAAATGGTGATGGGAATCCATGGGGACCACAATCAATGCAAAGTATATAAATAAAAAAAATTCTAGTCATTTTCTATTTTAAGATGAAGTCCCTCTTAACTTTCAAAATTCAGGATTATTTGAACTGGTAGCTAAGTTCAAACTAGTACTTTTGTTAGAAACATTTTGCCCAGTGTGAATAATTCTATGTCCAGGGTGGGACTATTTTTTTCTGTTGGTTAAACCTAAAGAAATTTATTCTTTAAAAAGCAGAAAGTGAAAAATAGCAAAGGCTCTAGAGATATTTTAGGGCTAGAAAATATTTTCAAAATGTTTTTTCCAACTGTTAACCATATTTCTTTCTTCTGAACTCCTTTTCCTGCTGTCTGTAAATAATCTTCACTCTGGAAACTCTTGCTTTTTTATTTCTCCTGAATTTTCCGTGTCTTTTAGAGTGCCATGTGTGATTACTGACACCATGGAAACGCATCTTAATGAAACGGAAAGACTGGCTGAGTGAAAAAACAAACAGAACCAACTACCCATGTCTCCTAGAGCTTGTTGGGCCAAAGGTTGACTCTCCCATCCAGCCTCTGAGGAGTAGTAGGTGCCAAGAGTTTAGCCATGGCAGAATGATCTTATTAGAAATAGACACTAGACTGCTAAAAGATGGTAGTCCTTAAAAATGATGGCAAGTGAAGAACTGTTCATGTTTTCCTTTCCTTTCCTTTGGAGCTGTGTTATTTTCAAAGCACAGTTGATCAAATTTAACAGACTAAAATGACACGTTCAGACTCACTTAACCAAGAGGTATCTGTATTAATGGTCAAAAAGTGCTATTTCAGCATATGTGATGGGGAGGACTTAATTTAATGCACCCAAACTGATCCTTAGTTTTCTACCACCGTTAACCACCTCACTGGGCTCGCTGGTGTACAGTGTTGATGCAAAACTTCCTAAGGAAATGCCCGCATGTTTTAATTTACTTTTCTTAGAAAAAACAGATAAGCGCAGTTGTTTGAAAAAGGGTGGGGAGGGGGCGTGGAATCCCCTTCCATTCAGAAAATTTCTGTTCATCTTACTTTGAAGTCAAAAGGTAGTGTAGAGTTTTGATTTGCATCAAATTCTGAGATTATCCATTAACTACTCTAGCAGGTTCTCCCTTTCAAATGTACATCTAATTTTTAAAGGGGCCAGACGCCTTTTATTAATTACTGTTTTTTTACTTTACTGTTTAAAAAGTATATTAAGGCAGAATTTTTTTTAAGCTATGGAATAACTTTTCTAATGTTGGATTGGCTATATTCTTGAAATTACTGTATTAATTGCATGCAGACAAGAGGCAGCAAGCCTAAGCTGCTTAGCTTGAACGAATAGCAACTTAGTAAAAGTGCTCTGAACTCAGTATCCCTATTGGGAAACAGGAAGCTGCAGAAGTCATTCTGAATTCCAAGACCACTGAAAATGTTGTGGAGCACTGATTGTCCAGTTTGATGTACCATATAAACTTGAGACACAGGTTTTCCACTCCCAAATCCACCTTCACCAAAGTGTTTATTCCATTAGAGACAAGATGGGTGCACTTGCCTACCTGTTGTCTATCCTCTTTCCAGTTTGATTTTGTGTATCAAGAGGAAGGGCATAGGATTAGAGACTCCATTGTCTCAGGCAAGGACACATGACTGTGTGCCTGGAATCCGCTTCTCTCCCAATGGGCACAGTGATTGTAACAACAGTGGATGATAAATATTGCTGATATTTTTTTCTCCTCAGTTCTGCAAAGGCACTTGTGTTCTAATAGTCCCATAGCCTCCAGGGTTCTGCTGGGCCTGTTTATGCTCTCCTTTTCCTCCCTTAAAACATTGCCTTTGTTAGCACTTGGTACTTGAGCTAGTCAGCTTGTTGCTTCAAGTCCACTAGTCAGAAATAAAGTTATCTTCAAGGGTCTTCTGTAGTTGCATTTCTTTAACTACCATTCCACAAAGGTCTGTAGTTTAACTTGTATGCAACAAAGTCTTAACCATGCTCTTTATGAAATAAGTTACATAAACATTACATAAGAGACATTAACCAAAAACCACCCATCCCTTAAAAAGGGGCCAGGAGATAAAGAGACCAGTGATCAAATGGAGCAGCCAAATAAATAGTGTCAGAAAATAAAACAGTAACTTGTGGGCCTTTTTGACTAGCGACCACCTTTACTGGTGTGTGCCACTACAGGTGTTGAAGTGCTTCTGTAAAAAAGGTGATTTGGGGTTCCCTTCTATTGGATACTCTTGTGAAATAAATCATTTGTTAACGAGGAGTTAGTTTCTCATGCGTTACTGGAGTTGGCTTTATGTTATGGACAGTCATTTAACGTCCATCATGGCTGATTGAGAGCCAGAGGACTCTCGGTGGAGGTACACCAAGTGATGTCTCCAGTATCTGGCACCGTGGCTCCCTGTACGGAAGCGTTAGAGAGGAGAGAAGCCACGCCAAGACCAACCCCCCAAGGTGATTGTTTTCTTAGGCTGCTGCCCTGACCTCTTGGAAAATGGGCTCTGTGGAAGAAAAAGGAACTCTGCATTCTTTGTCATCCGTAGAGACGCTGTCACCATTTATGTGAAGGGAGCATGGTTAGGTGGAAGAGGAAGTTGGTCTGTCTTTTTTTCCTTCTTTCACACATGGATTTTTGAATAAGCAGTATTTTGAGATGGGAGATCTTAGTTATCTTCGGATAGCCCAGCAGTAAGTAGGATTTCACACAATCCAAACATGGCTACTGCCGTTAGTGAAAGTTGTTACTGGAATGATGAAAAAATGTTTCAGGAGCAGGCAGCATTTAAACTGCCAGTCAGCAAGGCTCAGGTCACCTCCTAGAGGTGTGCAGCTCTGGAATGGACAAACATTTGAAAACAAAGGGCTGATTCATACCATAAATATACTTACATTTTAAAAAATATTTATGCATACAAGCACTGGGGTACAGGCCAGAGGTGCAGGGTTGGGGGGAGGTTAGGAGGACCCACCAGAGACAGAATGGAGAACAGAACAGGCAGATCTACTGAAATATACTGCTGAGGGGAGCAGCAGGTGAAGCAGGGGAGGTCTGCTGCGCCATGTGGGGCCCTTCGCTGGCTGGCGGCAGGGATGGAACTTGTGCTGCAGTGGCTGCGGTGGCTGCGGTTTGCTTCAGAGTGTGTTGCTTAACCCATTGTGCCACCAGGGAGACCCTACTTACATTTTTGGATAAAATCTCCTTTAAATAACTGCTCTACAAAATGGCATTGCAGGCGGTAGCCTCTGGTCCATACTTTATTTAAATACATTAGGTTAACTATGGAAACATTCCTTCAATATTTCCATGTCCCAGCTCTTTATTAGAAATATCACTTTTGCCCAGTCTTCATGCTTCTGTGAAACTAGTGCTTGCCAGTCTCTAGAAGCTGAGAGATGAGTAGGGATTTGTAAAATAGCTGGCAGCAGTTGTGGGCGACTGGGGCTGCAAACAGGACACACCTGACCTGGCCACTGCTGCTTCACAGTGCCGAGGACTGCCTAGAACCCAGAGATCAGCATTCCATTCTGTTTCCCAAAATCAGACACCCGACTTGCTGAACAAAGACACCTTTATTGTTTGCAGATTTTGACTGAAGGTTGGGGCGGGGTATTAAGCTGAAGTTGCTTTATTGAAACAACAATGACAGTACCTAGTTCAATGAAATAGTGTTCCTTGTAGGTGAAATACTGCTTGTAGTTGAAGAACTAAGTTTCCACATAAGCATAATTTGAATTTACCAAATATACTCTCTTTCAAAAGACCCAAAACATTTTGCTATATTATTTCTTTTAAGGATTACAAATAATAGAGCGGGGTGGGGGTGAGGTGGGGGTGGGAAGTAATTAACAAAGGAGAATAGCAATTTTACAGGCAGGGGTGTTATTAGTTTCATCAGAAGAATGACTGGCAAATTCAATCTTTTTCTGAATACTAAAGATAGCTTTTAAAAAGTATAATCTCTTAGGTGCTTTTCTGAAATGGATTAATACTTTAGAGTCTGGATTCAAGTTCCAAATAATACTGACTGTAACAGGGTCGACCCCAGGAAAGGGGAAAGTTCCAGAATCACAGTTCTACCCTAAGTGGGTGGAGCTGTGCAGGGAAAAGAGATTCTGCAAAGAGGATGGAAGGGAAGGAGAAAGAAGGAAGCAGGATGGAGAGCAGCAAGGAAACCAAAAGAAGACACGTGGAGCAAAGCGACATGTAAAAAAACTGCGCTTACTTTTTAGTCTTAAACTGGTTAAAACAAATGTAAGTGAAAAACCCGTGGGGAATTAACAATGGCAACTTTCATCTTAATTTTAATTTTGCTCTTTTCCTCCCAAATTTGTCTCTTTCTAACCCTTTTCTATAAGTCTCTACTAAAAAGTCCTTTAAACATGTGACAGGCTTTTGAGTCTTGCTTTAAACCAATCCTATTTAGCTAAACTTTTACCCTCAAAAAAATGGGTAACTTTAAATTCTTAACTTAATAACTATGTTCTTTAATCCTTTCTATAGTATACCCTAATTATATTAAAATTCCTTTCCATTAAAAGTTTTATATATTTATCTTAATGTGGCAAATAGCAAAACCCTTTCAAAAAAAGCAAGCTTTTGGAATTCTGGGGTGCTCCTCTCCCTGCCCTGTAACATGATCAGTACACGTATTTACATCTCACCTGCCTTAAGCATTTTCTTTAGAATTGAGCTATAATTTATCTCTTCCTACTTTCTTATTCATTTTCTTTAGAATTGAGCCATAGTTTATCTCTTCCTACTTTGTCTAATCTCACTTAATGGGGAGTGACAAGGACTTAGAGGAATAAGCCAGTTTGAGGTCACCTTTATCAATAGCTGACTTGTCATTTGAGCCACAAGGAAATTTCTTAGATCAGTAGTATTCAGTAGAAAATTAATGGAACTATACATGTAGTTTAACATTTTTCAGTTGCCATATTTTAGAAAGGAAAAGATTTAATTTCATATTTTATGTAACCCATAAAGTATTATTGTATTATTTCAGTGGAATCCATATTTTAAATGATTGATATATTTTACATGCGTTTTCATTTAGTTTTATAAATTTACTGTGTGTTTTATATTTAGAGCATCTCAGTTACAACTAGCCACTTTTCGGGTGCTCTTTAGCGCATGTGTGGCCAGGAGTGGCTCTGTTGTCCTGCAGTGTTAACAAGCTGAGCATAGGGAAGGAGCTAAAGGGCCTTGCAGTAGCAAAAGAGGAACTTGAATTTGGGTTTTAAGCAGAGAAGTACCATTTTTTAATTTTGAATGTATTAATCTGGTGGCCTCAGAGAAAGCACAGTAGAACTTTAAGAGTAGGGTTGAAGCAAGAAGCATGCTAGAAAGATATTGTAGTGGTCTAGGTCTGTGAGGAACATGGACCAAAGGTGGTGTGTCTGAGAAAGATGTAAGAATATTGGATTTGAAGGGTGGGAGAGGGAGTCAACGAGGATGGTTGTCAGTCAGGTTCTTACCTTGTGTGGGTTCAGCAAAATGGGGGGAGAGCAGGCCGGGAATGGGAGATTAATTCAACATGGGCTTGTTTACTTCGAGGTGTCTTTGAAATAGGCAGGCAGATGTGTTTGCTTTGACATGGAAGAGTTTACTCAAGAGAATGTGTCGCATTAGAAGCTAAAAAGGCAGTGTTATAGGAACATTCAGTACTTCAGGTACCAAATGAAAACTAGGCAGTAATAAAGAGATGTATGGCTGAGGTCATCAGGGCAGCTGTGAGAAAAGGTGGACTTTCAGCAGAGGCTTATGGAATGGGGTAAGACTTAGAAAGTATAAAAAATAGTAAAGGTAGCAGAAATATAGAGAGGTGAGAACATATTAGGTATGTTTAAGGACACTGAATAAACCTGCCTAGCTGGGCCAGATGGGATTAGGATGGGATTTGAGAGCAAAGCTGGCCTAATGCAGTTTGCAGACATGTTTTGTTTGGCATACATGGGGTAAAACCATGAAGTGTTTCAAATTCAAATTAGGTGCCGGCATTTCTATACAAAAATCCAGGTTTGTGACTTCTCTTTAAAATATAAGGAGGCTGGGAGTTATTTGGCAACACTGGTGGCCCCTATATGGTAATGCTTAGATAAAGCATTGGTTCCTTCTATCCAACAAGTCTATTGTACTCCTTTTTGCTATTTGCCTGAGTCCTATAGACATTTGAGTTTTCTATTTCTGATACAGGGGTCAGTAGATAGTAAAGGAACAGAGATAGACTGGTGGCACATTGTAGAGGGCTTTGAATACCAAACTAAGGAGCATAGAGGTTGACATGGACAACTGATGAATAACAAACTGATGAGATTACAGGTGTATTTGGAAGGATTATTCTGTCGGTTTGAAAATACAGAATTTAGGGAAAACAGTGACCAGTTTGAAAAGGAAAAGACAGAGGATGTGGTATTGGCATATATCCAAGTGGGATCAAAAGTAAAAAATGGAATTCTCTTAAGGAGATGTCACCCAAGAAGCTCCTTATGCCACATGGAAACCATTGAGACAAGTTACTTTCTGGGAAATTTGCTTTACAGACTCCTAGAATGTTTGGTGTAGTGGACAGTGAATCCAGTTGTTTGAGACAACTGCTGTTGTAATATCTCAGTGATTTCAGAGAAAGCAGCGGGCGTACAGACATGCTTTTTCTCCTTGTGAGCACAGATAGGAGATCACAAGAATATGGAAGTGCTAGGAAGGGGTGGCAAGCTGTGAAACCTTGGACTGTGGGATCAAAGTTATAGTAGTGGGACCCAGTATAACCCTTGCCATCACATTGCCTTTTAAAACATTGTCGAGGGCAGGTTGTTGTTTAATAGTCACTGTTCTTAGTAGATTATGAATTGAAGGGCTAGATTCTGTTAAATAGAAAAAAACAGGCTAAAATTAATATCTGTGGCAGATATGGTATTTAATCCTCTCAGTCACTCTCTTGAAGTACTATTGCTATATCTATGGAATCCTGGAGCCCTTGAGGCTATAAATTTAAGGTCACAAGGTTGACTAGAAAAGGAACCAAGACTTGCAAACAAGTAGTCTCTCTAGAGATTTTTCTTTTAACCTGTCTGTTAAGCTGTTTGTTCTAATCTCATACAAATAGCAAAATCACAGGTAGGCAACCTTGTGCTTTTATCCTACACACTCCACTGTAACTTATGTCAAGGATATAAATGGTGTTCAGGTCCTCCTAAAAGAAATGAAACTCCAGAATTGATCCTTAAGATGGCCTTTCAGGATTGCAGATGATGGACTGGTCCTTGGGTGATCCTGGGAGAACAAGGTTGTATTGTGTGTTCTCAAAGGTCTGTTCTCTTCCTTTAGCTCGTGGTTCAATGTTAACTTCAAAGTGTGTGCTGGTATTCCTTTATGAAACATTTAAAAAGACCTCCGATTAAAATTCTTACTTTATGCAAACAAAATCATGTTATCTTTTCTTCACATGTTCTCATAAAAGTTACCACAGATTTTGCAGATACTGAATTTGGAAAGGCGGGAGAATATATAACATTGTAGAGAAACAATGGCATTTGTCCGAAGCCTTCCAACTTGTTAAGTTTTGTATCATATTTTGTGTGTCTTTGTCTCTTTGGTCTACAGATGAAATACGTGAATGAAAGATTTCAAGATGAAACAAATAAAGAGGTGGTTCTCATGTGCATTGGCATCACTTCAGGAGTGGGGCGTCTGCTCTTTGGCCGCATTGCAGATTTTGTACCTGGTGTGAAGAAAGTTTATCTACAGGTATTTTCTTAAGCCTTCTTTCCCCCCAGCAAAACTATCCTTACCACCTAATGTCTCATTATAGGTATGCATTTGTTTAAATTCTTCTGGAAAAATAGTGTTTTCCAGAACTTACGTCAGTAGTTTTTTCAAGGGCAAAATCAGTTCTGTTTTGAGTTTTCAATATGATAAACTGGCAATCAAACAACAATCTTCTTTGTTTAGCCACGGCACTCCACCAAACCAAAATACTTTTTGCCCTTGCTTTTTCTAAGAAGAATGTTTTATTTTTGGCATAGTTCTCATAGTCATGTGCCTTTTGCAATATCTTGTGAAATTCAGAGGGGTGTGTATGTGTGTCTTTTGAGCTTCTTTATTACAAATTGCCTCCAGGGTGTTATGGGATGTGCACTAAACAAGTGCAAATTCCAGGATCCCATTGACACTCACTTGACAAGTATTTAAGTGACTCCCTCATGCCAGACATTGTGCTAAATGCTGAAGTTGAAAGTGGCCTGTGCCCTCAGTTAGTAGCTAATGGTCTCATGTGGAGACAGGCAAAACAGTGTTGCAGCCCAGTAGAATAATGGGAATGCCAGAGGGGTGCCATGGAAACTGGGCTGAGCTTCTGAATCACTGGTGAGAAGCTGAGCAAGCTTCCTGGGCTGGTGGGTGTTAAGAGGTATGTTGTACTTAGATAAGACAGAAGAGCTGTTCCAAGCAGATGAAACCACCTGGACAAAGAGGTGGATACAATATGTTATATCTGAGAAACTAAATGTTTGAACAGAATAGAGAGAGAATGGTAGATTGATTAGCTAAGGGATAGGCAGGAGCTAAGCTGTTAATGGCTTGTATGAACACAAAAGAGAATGAATTCTATTTTGAAACCTGTGATTTTAAGCAGGGGAGTGACATGACATAAATTGTATTTAGTTAGCTTTTAATCTGGTAACTGAAGGATGAGATGGAGGATGAGATGGCGTAAAGGGAGGAGGCAAGAGTTGGGTAGTCACAAAAAGCCACATACTGTATGGTTCCATTTATGTGAAATATCCAAAAACATGCAGAAAGTAGATCATTGGTTGCCAGGGGCTGGGAGAGGGAGAGAATGTGAAGTGACTGCTATTAAGTGTAGGGTTTCTTTTTGGCTGATATATTCTAAAATTAGAAGTGATGATGGTTGTACAATTTTGTTAATGAACTGAAACCCACTCAACAGTGTATTTTAAATGGATATATTTTATGATACATGAATTTCATCTCAATAAAGCTGTGGGGTTCCTTCCTTCCTTCCTTCCTTCCTTCCTTCCTCCCTCCCTCCTTCCCTCCCTCCCTCCCTTCCTTCCTTCCTTCCTTCCTTCCTTCCTTCCTTCCTTCCTTCCTTCCTTCCTCCCTCCCTCCTTCCCTCCCTCCCTCCCTCCTTCCCTCCCTCCTTCCTTTCCCTCC
>JAGFMF010011446.1:0-14596 GCA_019455555.1 Galemys pyrenaicus | reverse complement strand
TGCTCCCCGCTCTCTGTGGTGAATCCTCTCACCCCCCCACACCTCTGGCCTGTACCCCAGTGCTTGTATACATAAATAAATAAAATCTTTAAAAAAAAAGAAAAAAAAAAAGAAAATTCAGGAAAACTACCAAAAATAAAGTGCCTGCATCTCATCTTACACAAATTGATCCAAGAAACATTTATTGAGCAAAATTGACTTTGTACCAGATAGTATTCTGGACTTTCAACAGTCAATCTGTTTCTCTCCTCTCAGAAAAGATTTGTGCTTGAAAAATAGGGAAAGAATGGGAAATGCAATAAAAAAAATGTGTCTGAAAGATAACCTAATATAATTACTGTGATATGGTTAGAATTTTTGATCTGTGGTTTTACCACTGTATTTGGCCCCAGAGTGTCCGCAACTCAAGATTCTCAAGTTTGTGATAGATGTGGTATTCCTAAGGTTCAAAAGACTTTTCATGTTTATCTCCCTTTATATTTGTAGGTAAAGTAAACATGTATCTATAATAAGGAATATTATGGTTTGGGATCTGATAAATTTTTCAATACAAATAACTTCAAGCCATTGTCTACATTTTGATCTCTTTAGATCTCTTTTGTACAGAGGGAAACATTAGGAAGTCTTTTTACTTTCTCAAGGTCACAGAAAGAAGCCTAGTGTCAGTCCTCTGAGTTCTAGTTCTTTTCAAACTTCCACATGCACACACAGTACTTAACCACTGCCAGAAATTATGTGCATGCTTTCATAGATGTCAGGTTGGAGAAAAATGATTAAGTAGAAAATTAAAAATTGGGACAACAGGGAGATTATGTGCTTTAGAAAATATGCAGTGTCAGAATTAATTTTCAGATAGCCAAGTCATAGTTTTAAACTGATTATAAGCTCACCGTAAAGGCATATGTTAGTAAAGGAGAAGAAAATTTTACTCAGCTACATGGTATGATGATATCCAAAAACTAGAGTCATTTGTAGAAACGTGGATGGAGCTAGAAGTGATTATGCTCAGTAAAATAAGCCAGAAGGCAAGAGAAAAATATTGGATGGTTTCACTTTTAGGAGGAATATAAAGGAACAACAAAAAAGGCTGAAGGAAAAGAACAATTACAATAAAAAAAAAAACCCCAACAACAACACAACAAGAACAAAAAGACAAAGACACCTGTGGGGGTGGGGAGAGGGACTGGGATGAGGACAGAAAAGAGCGCAAGGGACTGAGGTGACAGTGTACTGGTGAAATGGTGGTGGAAATTCCATGGGGACTACAATTGATGTCAAATATATATAAATTAATTAATTTTTGAAAAAGAGATGGTGTCAAGCCTGGAAGTTGGAAACCTTTTTCAAGAGCATGTTTCTTATTGTGTAGTCAGTGGACACTTGGGTTAAATAAAGTACCCTGGGGAGCTTGTGAAAGTAGCTCGTTGCATTGACACTGCATCTTCAGGAGATCCTGATGCGCTCTAAAGTTATGAGGCGCTGCCTCAAGTGTGCTACCAAGCTTGGTATGCCTTGGCAGGTCCTGGTGGGTCCTAAGAAACTGAACAGATGGAGATGGTGATCCAGCTGGCTGCTGTCAGTGGTCTCTCCCTTCCTCCTAGCCCACCATCACCAGGGGAGACTCTGGTTGTGGTTCCATCCATTCCCTGCTCCTGCCCACACAGACCATGGGTTCCAGGCTGGCAACATCTATTACTAAATTTCCCCTAGCAGCACTATCTTCCCCTATAAAATGAGGAACACCTTTGTGCCCACTTCACCAAGTTGCTCTGAGGATCACCAGCACTTAATAAAGTCTAAGTAAATGATAGTTGCTATTATATGCATGCTTTCAAAAACCTGGTGCTTTTTAAAATGTTTCTTTTGCTAACCAGCAAATTGTCTAGTTTTACTTTTTTGCCTCAAGAAGTTATTGAATTGTCTGCTCCTTCCTTCATTGTACCTGCCATACTTTGAATATACAGTTCTGGCAATACCTAGAGTACTTCATGTACGTGTACTTATTTACATGCGCATCTCCCCACAGCCCCAGAGTAGGAACAAGGCATTTTCCAGAAATGGCAAGTGAAATCAGGTGTTTTTCTTTATTAACTACTCTAACACCAAAGTGAAACTATTCAATGGCTCAAAATATTTCTCAACCTTATCTCTAGGTTATTTATGTAATGATATCTACATATATTACCAGAAGGAATAATGTTTGAAAATGCCCTTTGGTAATAATCATATTGATTTATGCTATCAAAGCAATAAAGTACATAAATTAGTTCCTAGAACATTATATTTTTTAAAAGATTTATTTATTTATGCATATAAGAGCTGGAGGTACAGGCCAGAGTCCAGGGAGGTAAAAGGATTCACCAGAGACAGAATGGGGAGCAGAACAGGCAGACTGACTGAAACACACTACTGAGGGGAGCAGCAGGCACAGCAGGAGAGGTCTGCCGTGCCATGTGGGTCCCCTCCCTGGCCAGTAGCAGGGATCGAACTCGTGCTGCAGTGGCTACGGTTTGCTTCATAGTGCGTTGCTTAACCCACTGCACCACCAGGGAGGTCCCCTAGTTCCTAGGACATTATAATAGAATATGTTTTTATTATGCATCATATATTTCCTCTAGCAGCCAAAATTGAAGTGAAACTTGAATAATCAAAATTTGGTACATATTTATATAATGTATGTCAAATAATTGTTATTTTAATCTCTGACTTAGTCTGAATATGCTTACCATATCTGGAATATTAACAGGCAGTATATTCTAAATATCCAAAACTTACATCCTTGTATTTCAAAACTGTAAGTTTTGTAATGTGAAGAACTGATCTTGCTGGCTTATTTTCATTTTGCAAAGGGTTATGATCAATAAAGTATATGCAATTTCAAAGGTGAAATTTTAAAAATCAAATGTTTGTTGAATGAATTTGAACTGATATTCAAAGGCAGATATTTACTGAACACTAACCAAGTGCAAGATCCTCAGACTTTATAATTCCTAGTCCAAAGTGACTTTTGTATAGATTCTGACCTCAGAGAGGTTACAGGCTGGAAAGAAAAGTAAGTATATTAAGTAACTACTTTCTTATTGTCCCTTAATGGAAATATTGGGGAAAATGGAAATAAAGAGAAATTCAAGGGAAATGATTGTAGAAGTTAAATATGTATATAAAAACAATTAGAACTGTGCTGGGGAGGCAGTAAGAGTCCATTAACCAGTAGCCACTTACACATCCTAAGCTTGTTGCTCAGTAATAAACCTCCTCCCTCAACTACCTTTGCTCAGTGATTGTAACATTCACTTTTTTGAGAGCAGTGTTGACATTGTGGTATTTGTCCTAGGTACTCTCCTTTGCCTTCATCGGTCTGATGTCCATGATGATTCCCCTGTGTAAAATCTTTGTGGGCCTTATTGCTGTTTGTCTCATCATGGGTCTCTTTGATGGATGCTTCATTTCCATTATGGCCCCCATTGCCTTTGAATTAGTTGGTGCCCGGGATGTCTCCCAAGCAATTGGATTTCTGCTTGGATTCATGTCTATACCCATGACTGTGGGGCCGCCCATTGCAGGTAAATGTACCAATTCTCCAGTAATTATTATAATAACATTTTCTATAGCCTGATGTAAGTCTCTTATATCTAAACTATATTATGATTTATTGGTTGCTGGTCTTTTGAGTTCATGTGTGCTTCATCTATAACATTTTTAATAAGGCCAGCTATAGGTGACATGTTGCAAAAGTTTGCTGAAGAGTCCCCTCTTACCTTTACTGGTATCTAAAATGCTCAATAAAATGTGTAATAGTAAGTTTGGGGCTTTAAGCTTTCACAGTTCCTGTGTTTCTCTTAGTTTGTGTTTTAGGAGAATGGGAACATTGTTTTCTTTTTTATAGAAAGAGACAAAGATTCTAAAAGATTTCTAAATATGTGTGCTTTGTGTCAGAGATCATAACCCTCTGAGAAATAGTTAATAAGAAATATTTAGTGGAAACAACCCAGGTGTCTGTGAGTAGGTGAATGGATAAACAAAATGGGGTATATTCACACAATGGAATACTACTTAGCCATAAAAATGAAGTATTGAAACATGCTACCAGGTAGATGAATCTTGAGAACAATATGCTAAATGGAAGAAACCGAATACAAAGTTCACATGTGTGATTCCGGAATAGGTAAGTAGAGATAGAAGCAGATGGGTGGTTGCCGGAACGGAAGGAAAGGGGTATTAGGATTTGGGAGTGCTACTTAGTATGTATGAAATTTCCTTTTGGTGTGAAAATATTTTGGAACAAGATAGATGTGGTAGTTGTATAAATTGTGAGTGCCCTAAATGCCACTAAAATGGCTATTTTTACTAAGTGACTTTCACCTTTAGAATTCTTTTGAAGGCTATACATATCTTTATAGTATAAAGTAAGTGTGTGTATGTCTAGAAAGAAAGAGGGGAGTTATAAAGATGTCTATGTTCAATTTTACTTAGGTGCTAGTATGAATTACAAGATTTAATAAAACTGTGATTAAAGTTTAAATGTGTGCACTTATCATCTGTGCATGGCACATGAGGGGCTCAGTGAAAAGTCCACTCAAATCATTCTCCTATCAAGAACCACACATATCTAGCAACTTGCTAGTTGGGGGTCAAGAAGCAGAGTCACTGCTGCACAAATTCAGTGAAGTTTAAGTTCAGAGGTCATAGCCATCCTGTTGGAGGATGCTGCATTCATCCGTCCCCTCTCCTCTAGGTAATAGACCAGAGACTCTTATCATTATACCTCACAGACTGTGTTTTTCAGTGTTCCCAGTCTAGCAGGTTACAAAAGCAGCTTAGTAGGAATGGTGAATGGTAGTAGTAACTGACGTAACTGACAACTGAGAATAAATGAGGTAAAACCTCCAAAGCAGGCAGAACAGCACAGCAACTGGCAGAGAAAAGCCCCCTAGCTCACCAGGAGTTTCTGAGCCAGACATAATCATTAGTACTGTAAGAATAAGAGGTTTGGTTACCGATGAACTATTCTGATTCAGGAGATAGAGAGATTATATACAGATTTCTATATGGAATGAACGTACACATTTTTGGTGTGTTAGTACTTAACTAGACAAACCCTCAATTTTTATTTAGTAGTGGTCTATATTCAGTACAATATATTCCTGGATATTGCAGATAACTGAGCTTGTATAGGAAAGGTTACAAAAGTTTAAAGCACATTAACTTTTATAACTTGGGTTTTTTCTTTCTTTCTTTTTTTTTTTTAAAGAGAAATCAGAAATAAGGAGTACTCCAAATAACAGTTTCAGAAGCAAAGCCCCGAGGCCCTGTTAAGGGCACCACATATATCATGTGCTGACAAATCTTAGTATCTTTTGAAAATGTATTTAATAACTTTCTCATCCTAATTTAGACTTGTAATTTTTCATTATTTTGGATAAATTTAAAGTTTCATGTTATTCCATAAACAAATAGACCCAAGAAATTTTTTTAAATGTAGATAGACATCTTGAGGTATGTGTGTATGTGCTTAGTTTCAACTTGGTATATACCTTCAGCTGAAATAAAGACCTTTATACTATATGTTAGAATGTCCCAAGTTGTCTCTAAGGATTTTAAGAAAGGAAAAGCTTAGTTGCAAATGTCATTTTCCATGTAGTATCCACAAAAACCCAGAGATCTGTGCTCTATGATAAGATTGTAGATAGGAGATCTACAGAAACTTCTTTCTGTTAGAAAGGGCTTATATTTCAGAACCATTTCCCTAAAAATGGCTGATTCAAGATGTTGTTTGAGCAAGTCCTGCTAAGAAGTTATTAGGGTCTAGGCCATCAGTGTGACTGATCTGAGGCCCCCACGGAAGGACAAAACGTGTTCTCTCTTGGTGACAGCTTTTTTCCCTTCCTAGGGTTACTTCGTGACAACCTCGGCTCCTATGATGTGGCCTTCTACCTTGCTGGAATCCCTCCCCTAGTTGGAGGTGCTATTCTTTGTTTAGTCCCTTGGATCCATAGTAAGAAGCAAAGAGATATCAGGCAAACCACTGGAGGAGAAAAGATGGAGAAAATGTTGGAGAACCAGAACTCTCTGCTGTTGAACTCATCTGGAGTCTTTAAGAAAGAATCTGACTCTGTTATTTAATGTCTTATATACCTCCACCAGACTGGACTTGCTTCAGAAGTTTAAGCAAGTTTTCCTTTTATATGAATGGCAAATTTCTTATTTTTTTAATCATATCTTAGGAATAGCACAATAATTGGGAAATAGAACTCTTATTGCTACAAGAAGCACTTTTCTGCCACTGAATAGCTGTCTGGTATTTCCATATTTCTGAGGGCAGAAACTCTGGTATATGAAATTATGTCTAAAAGTCAAATATTGTGAGAACTTGAAGCTGTCTTAGTAAAAAGCAACTTCGGAAACTGTGAATGCTATTTAGCTTGTATAAATATTTAAATATACCTCAAGCTATACTGAAAAAGTGGTGGTTTGGTTAGGACTGGAAATATTGTTTGTAGTCTCACATGGTGTTCTTAGTTCTGATAAATATTTCTTCAGCTGCTTGGAAACATTTTATAAAAGCTAAATTTGGATTCTGGATAACACCAGATCTGCCTAAACCTCAAAGCTATGTAAAGTTGATTTCCTACTGTTAAATAAGCTATGAAATTAAGTTGTTCTGAATTGCTCCTTTGTCAAGGAACCTTCTTGGAACAGATGCTAACAATGTGTTCAGAATCAATTTGTGAGAGAAAAAGTACCCTGTTAATAAGATCAGAATAGTTTAGAAATTAGGCATCTCTTCCTTTTATGTTTGTTTCCTCTGGGTTTGCTGTGTGTTTTACTCAAATAGCCAGAATGTCCCAAATTTATGTTTTTTTAAATTATAATAATAAAGTAAAATAGAATGAATGATATCTGGCAAATTTAACTTAGACTATTTCTGACTTCTGAACTTGTTAGCATTAGGATATTTAGACAGTATCTTACTAAGCATGTTATCAAGTTGCAGTTTCAGGCACAAATAGGCGTGGGGTGGCTTAGGAAATCTTTGTATTTGTGAAGAAAATATTTTATAATAACAGGTTTGATGACTGGTCTTAGTGGTATATTTTTGTAATCTCAAAAGTACTAAAAATAACGAGGAAACAATTTTTATATAACTGGGCATGAAAATACATTATTGTTCTTCATTTATTCATACCCAGTTTTGGGCTTTTTATAGTTTTAGTACAAACCCCCCCCCCCCCAGTTTTACACAAAGAATAATTCTAAATTTACTCTGTAAAACCTTTAAAATGTTTTTCCTTTCAAAATTTGTTTGCTTTATGGAAAAGGGATAATAATCTGAAACTCAAAGACTTGACCTTACTGGGTTGGTTTCCGTATTAAAATAGCAAAGTGACTTAAGTATTTATAATAAAGGATGTTAGGTGATGTGTTTGTGTTATACACATGTAGTTTTCAGTCTAATGGTATGAATCAAACAGAATCTATAACACTGAAAAAAGCTAAACTATTGTAAATTCTTATAGAAAATAGTCTGTTGTAGTAATATAAAGTTAAAAAGAAAAGTATAAGGACTCTAAATTATATAAAATGCATATACAAACTAAGAAAATGAAAAACACTAACATTCATAAAAATAAGCTTTAGACCATAAAATATTACTTGACTCTTTCAAAGTAAATTCTTTCTAATTTTCTGTTGCAATAAAGTGACCTAATGGGCCTAAACGTTTTTGTTGTTGTTCAATCCAGATACTTTTTTGAGTGGAAAAAGAATAGAGTTTGAACTCTTGTTTTGTCTCATCATTCTAATTGTTATAGGGCACTGCAAATTCTCAAATTCTAAGCTTTCTGTCATTTGAGGCTAACAATAACATAAGAGGAGCGATTATTCCTCCTTACAGAAACTCTGGATCAGATACTATTGTAAACAGATGCCTGACGACCTTACAAACAACGTTTTGGTGCAGTGTTACTGCAGTGGATGTTGTTGCGAAACAAACATTTCAGTAATATCAAACTCCCCAGATCACTGATAACTTTATTCAAAACACTTGTGAATCTCTTTGATTATAGCTGCAAAGTTTAGTCCATAGCCTCACTATAAAACTTGTCATTTTCACCAAACTTTGCATAGAGCTTGCACTGAGTTACAAATTCTATTCATAGAAACAAGGCTGCGCTTACATTTCAGATAGGTATACTGTTTATATGTTAGCAGACAATCTCATGGGCTGTGCCCAAATACGGAGGACTCTCTAATACTGTTAGCTATAATTCCCCACCCCCCCACCTCACACTTTTAAATTAAATGTAAACTTGGTTGTAAACAATGTTTGTTTCTGGTAATGCCAATTTTAAATCTACTGAAGAACATTTTAGTTTGTACCTTTGTTATTTGTACCAAACTGTTGTATGTCTGAGTGACTTAGTGTTAAACTAGTAGAAAACTCAATAGCAGATGTGGTATAAGATCAGGAGTAGACAACCCAGAGCACTGACAGCTCTGATGAATGGTACTTTCATATGCCTCTTTTTTCTTACTCATTTCATATCATCTTTCCCCCTTTATCATTCTTTCATTCCCCTACCCCATACTTCAAAAACTTGCTTAAGAGTCCATTAACATCCTTGCTTAGTTCCACTAGTTGGTTCACACTACTTTTCCCTGTTGATTTCAGAGGATGGAACCCCACACAGTTCTGTGTAACCTGGAGAATGGTTTGTTTTCAAGTCTTCAACTTAAGAGTTCTAAAGATCCACGCTCAATTTTTAAAAATTGCAGGGGAGAGGGAGGGCTGTTTTGTCTAATTGGCATTTTTTTATGCTAACATTTAAAATTTTTATTTACATGTTTAGGTTAATGCTTTAAGAGAAAAGATTGCCAAGTTCTTAGGATAAGTATTTTCAGAGAGCATATCTGTGTTCTTTGATTTTCATGTTCCATTAAAGTCTTGCTAAATTGTAGTCCTGAGAGCACATCATGAGCGATGCCTTGGAATGTAGTGGTCCTCGTGGTGACTTTCCTATTGTGCCTGTCTTTGGCTAGATTAAACTTTATGGTGAATGGCATTAGAGTAAATGCCAGAGTTAGAACTGTAAGTGGAAATGCATAATTAGCTCCAACTTTTTAATGTGTGAACAATTTATATAAGTACTTAAAACTCTTCAAGAAGTTTCAAACACTGACAAGACATTGCTACTGACATAAACATTAAGAAGTAACTTTTACAGTAAAGTCTTTTATTTTCCAGTGTGTTAGGAGAAAGTGAAACTTGGTTACTTCTTTTCACATCTATATTCTTTCTTAGTTTGAAAGACAAATGGCATCTTGGCTAATAGAAAAAAAAAATGTATCATCCATAATAGTTATAACTAACTCTATAATTGTATTTTTGTAAAAAGTACAAACCTTTTGCCTTGTTACTGAAACAAAAGAGAAATTTGCCATAGATAATGGTGATCTGGTGATGTGGAGTAAGAATATAACATAGAAGACTTTACTGACTTAATCATTAATTCTGCTCATACTTAACTGATTTTGTTGATGATTTGGTGTCAGGGAATTACACCTTTTGGAGCTGATTTTGAGAATGGTCCAGAGGCAAAATATACCAGGTAGAGAGAACAATGAACAACTCCTGGGCTCACTATTGCTTCATAGCTGCAACCATGTTTACTATTTTATTTGCTGGCAATGACCACACACAGTTGAGTGGTAAGTTACTGTTCACAAAAACAGAAGGCTAAATGTCCAAAGCTAAATGTGAAGCCCACATACAAGTTAGCACCACAATTATTAAGCTACCATAAAAGTGGACTTGGTCAGATGACTCTTCTGGAACAATAAAGACCTGTGAAACAACTAATGGCCACATCTTTGAGTCACTCAAAGAAACCTTGAAATTTGAAACATAACTAGTTCACTTAAGTTGTCCTTTTTAAAATTTTTAAGTAGTAAACATTAATCGTCTTGACTTATACATTCTAGGAAATCCCCATGATACTGCTTTCCAGATACAGAATAACATAGTAGGCTACCTCGTTTGAATGAAGACTTCAATATTTGTATTAGTAAACTGGAAAGACATTGGACATGAAATAACATCTTCCTGAGTACTTGATAATGTTACTTAATCTTGACAGTCTGCCTACCTCAGCTTTCAGTGTCCAACTAAAAGCACAGCTTAATCAGAACAGAGCTAGTGGTGATTCTGGAATTAACACAAAAGGAGGCTCAAGTTGGAAGAGGGTCAAAATGTCAGTAAAACTTCTTAAATGTTTTGTTTATATAAATAGATATAAAAAGAAAAAAGTTAATGTGGCCTATGGATAATCTGAAAAAGGAAACAAATGGAAGAGCTAGATCATCTACATATAATAATGAACACTGATTAAAATGCTTCACCAGGTGGCTTTTCAAATTACCCTGGCAGCTCAACAATAAGGTCTTATTTTCATTTGTGTTCTCTTTGGCAGGAAGATGGATGATCACTGACACTAGATTGTATGCTTGTGCCTTAACCTTTCAGATTATGTGTTTAATTCCCATGAAGTACCTCTTTCCTAATGGAGTGGGACCATGGCAATGAATTTTGGTCTCACTAAGGTTTTATAAATATTTCCTGGAGTGTGACAATAGTGTAGGAGTTAACACACAAGTTTCCAATCTAACTGATCCTAGGCTTTCAATATGAATGTTGTAAGAAGAGTTGAAGTTGAATGTTAATAAACATGTATGTATGTGCTAAGAACTGTCAATATAAAATATTTAGAAACCAAATTAGATCTGTGATACTACTGTAGAGTCTGATATGGATTTTATTCTTTACCAGATCATATTCTTTAGTATCTGTCCATTATTAGAAGAGTTAATTACTTAAATATTTAAATGTGTTTAAATACTTAAACCTTTTCAACTGTGATTGTCCCTAAATGTAGTCTTCTATATATAGTATGTTCTAAGATGCTGAAAAGTAAAGGATCAAAATATCTTTCACAATTCAGTCTATATTGGAATATTATTTCAGGGACCAAGGGTTTGTTACTGAAAGTGCTCTATTTGACCCTAGGCTATAAGCAGATTATGTATTTGGTGCCTTTTTTTTTTCCTACCAAAGAAAAATTAGTTCAAAATTGGTGCTAAATTTCATTTCAAAATTATTTTTCTTTTTACATATACATAACAATAGGAGATGTATAGATCCAGCAGTATTATGAATATCATGTTTTGTATGTATATCTGAGGAGAAAACCTTACCTATGAAACAACTAAATTCAAATTCCTACTTGGAGTTTTGTAATTTTTGCCTACACATAAGGCATTAAAAGTGTGAAACTTATAAGAAAATGATTACCAAATAAAAAGTAATGAATATAGCTTTCCAAGGTAATAAATTTAAGGAAAAAGTTCCATATGATATTACATGTCGATGATATTTTAACTAAATAATAAAAGACTTCCTTGTTAATGTTTTTAGCACAAAGTTAGCTATTCAAAGTATTCTGTAACTGAAGTTATGTAAAAAAATGTGTATTGTATTTATATGTATACAAAATAATTTTTGTTGAGTTTATTTAAGTAGATATGATAAGCTATTTTGGGGGCTAATATCAAAGGGTGAAGACTCATCAATCTTAAAACCTAAGTAATGAGTTATATTTAAAATAACTCACTAAAATTAATCATTGTATATCTTTCAGATTAAACAAAAGGCTTAAATTAGTAAGGATTACATCTAGATCTGAGTCACCAAATCTCAGACCTGTGATTTATCAAAGGCTCTTTGCAACACCATGTGACTCTGAGTTCCTCTAAGTAGGATTCAGATGAAGTAGGAACCACAAATTTTTAACTCTGCTGTCTTCTACAGTCTTTGCTTTAACTCTTTTATAAATATAAATTTCCTAATTAGGAAGACCGTACATTTAACATCTACTTCAGTGTACTGAATGCTCTGTTGACTAATGATAACTCCTTCCTACTGTTAACATGAGTTATATGTGAAAGGGAGAATTGGGGTTCTAATCAGAAGTTACAGTAGGATGAGAGTAAATATATTTTTAATAATAATTTCTGATGCAACTTAATATATTATGGTTTGAGAAATACAAGATTGTAAAGACACAGCACAATGCTGAAATTTGCATTTTGTTATTTTGTACACCTATCATTAGCCTGAAATTTTAGATACAACAAACAGTATTAAGAGAGAGCTTGTATATTTTAAGTTTCTCCTAGTATAATATGACATTTTTCTTGTCAACTTATTGTAATGTTTATTTGAAAATAATTTTTAAATTATTTTGCATATCTTCAAAGTTAAAAACATACTTTATTTTAGACATCAAAGCCAAATCATTCCAAGTGCACACTGTAATGTAGCCCTGCTTCTCTGCCTACACAGGATGCTAATTTTGGTATAATTGTTGTTTAACTATAGATCATTATGTGAATGATTGTGCTGAATTTGATCAGTTTTCAGAATTTTAGTACTTTCTAAAAACTATGTTTCTTTATAAAGGATATACTTTATAATTAATTTTTTATAATGTGCAATTTAATATAGATAACCAAAACCTTTATAATGAAATGAACTTTGTAATCATTTGGAAGATAAAATTATTTACAATGTGATATTCTAGTAAATAAAAACATTTCAGCAAACTTCTATAAGGCTTTGTGACTGCGTTTATGGAATTCTCTGGGGAGATGGAGGAAAGAAAAATTACTAAGGTGAAGAAAACAGTTTGCATTGAAGAAAAGAGAAATAAGTTGTGTGCTTTCTAAGCTGTATATTCGTAATATTAAGTAGCTGTGATTTCTCTGGGACAAAAAAACAGGGATAGAAATGGCTGAAAAGCACTAGATATCCAAAAATGATTTCTAGTTACCTCTCTCTTAAGTTGACTTAGTTTGTTTTCCTGCCATGGATTAAACTCACTACATTCAGTTAGTACCTCCTGCTCAATGACATTTTCAGGAGATGATCAAGAACCAGCTAGAATTAAAGCAAAAATAACCTCGTGTTACTGGTACCTGATCCACCTTTGACCTTGTCTCCTTTTCTCCCCCTGACCCACACTGTTCTTCCACTTTCATCCTCCCTGCTGCTAGGGCTGCTCTTCCTTGGGCTATCCGCCAGGACTGTTCCCTCACACCAACTTTACTCGAAACACTCCTTTTCTGTGAAGCTTTTACTGACTTTTTAAATTTAACTCCCTTAACCCCCATATTTTAACCTCCCCTTCTAACTTATTAATATTTTCTCCTTAGCTAGCACTTGCCACCAGCAGACTATATATTTTGTCTGATTTATTGTCTGGCTTTCCCATTAGACTACAATACGATACATTTGACACTGGTAGTGAGGATGTGTGTGTCTGTAGTTTAATCACTAACATTTGTCATACTTTGCTAAAAGTTCTGGCATATAGTAGGTGCTTATAACTTATTTGTTGGATAAATATTTGGTCTCTTTGAATTTGACTACTTTAGGTACCTAAAGAGTGGAATCATTTTTTGTCTAATTTTGCATTTTGAATACTAATTAGTTTAAATATTATTCATATATTTCTCAACCATTTGCATTTCCTCTTTTGGGAATGTTCTTGTCCTTTGTCTATTTTTCTATTGGGATGTATTATCTTTTCCATATTGGCTTGCCAATTCTTTCCATATATTTATGTGTTGCTAAATATTTTCCCAATTTTATTTGTCTTTTCACACTGATTATTTTTCAAATTGAAGTTTTCATTTTTATAGCGAAGGGGAAAACTAGGGAAGGAGGAGGAAAGAAAGAGACAGAGACAGAGACAGAAAACAATTCTTCAACATGGGAGTCCTTCCATCTTGATCTCACCTAACCCTAATTAATTTCCTAAGGACCTACCTCCAATATATGAACTTTGAGAGGGAGACACAATCCATAGCAGATATTTTTGTTTCCTTATAAAATTATTGTCAAAGAAACCAGTTGGAAAACAGTTGGAAACCTAATCAAGGAAATCAATACACTATTATCCAGTAATTCTTTAGAATATATAACTAATGTTCCTTACTTGCCAGGAACATAGTAATATAATAAACTCTTTCTGGTAACTAACAATATAAGTAGGTATGTTTAGCTTTATAAATAAGCTATTTTGACATGTTAGACCATGTTCTTGCATTAACGCCTCCTTCTTGTGGTTTTTCACACCTGTTTTGACTTTCATTTTAGTTCTTATTCTTCACCAGGCCTATTCACAAAATTTGACTTATTCGCATAGATTTTGACTATTTTAGCTCCCTTTTGCTAGGTTCCCAATCGGTCTACTAACTGAGAAAATAAATAACAAGTATTCTTACTTGCACATCATACATAATGCAAGGAGCTAGATCTACAAAAAATTCATGCAACTCAGCAAGAAAACAAATAACAAATAAAAATGGACGGTAAAGCTAAATATGTACTTCTCCAAAGAAGACATACAAACCATGGAGAGGCACCTATAAAATGCTCATCATCGGGCCTCCCCTGGTGGCGCAGTGGGTTAAGCAACGCACTACGAAGCAAATCGCAGCCACTGCAGCACGAGTTCGATCCCTGCTGCCGGCCAGGGGG